>LWMK02000072.1:4947-19272 GCA_001693075.2 Taenia saginata | reverse complement strand
AGGCGTCATTTAGTGAAAGTGACAATCACAGCTTATTCGGTCGATGACAGTTGCATAAAGCTGAAATGTGTAGCACTCGACACTTAGTGATCGCATTGCCAATCCAGAACGATTGGAAGTTTTAGGTGGATTAATGTGGCTCATAAAATTTCCCCATTGCTACCTCACTGGAGGTATTGTGTAGCCGGCTGTGCTTGCCGCAAGCTCGATTTTACGCCAAGACGGCATTCCTCCCTTCCCTCTCCCTCATTTTACTCCCGTGTTCAGGCCCCTTATTTTACCCTTTGTGCATAGCACATTAGGCATCGGTGGTAGGACTTTTCATTTGTATATTCCTTATTTTTGTTGTCCTCTCAGATACCCCTACGTTACTTCCTTTGCTACCGTCTTTGATGTCAAAAATTGGGAGGTCAAGTTGTTTTATGGCCCATGTTTTCTTGCTGGGTCATTATTATTTATATTCACACTCGTATGGAGGGTTGAAACGGCGCTAAGTATGCTTGGTAGGGCTAATGCTTAAATGTGTGTTTGCTTTACCACCAGAGGACCTAAAAGCTTGTTATGCGTTTTGGCCAGCTGGTTTAGGCCTTTTCTAACAACTGTGTTACTCTTTGTCAATGAATTGGGTTAGCTGTACCACATCCTTTTCGTGCTGTCGGATTATCCACTTTGGATGCGCCTACCATGGTTGTCCTTCAAAAGGAGGACCACTCCTGCCGACACAGCATGCGAAGGTGCTATTGTTGTAGTTCCTCTTGCCAACATACTACAACGTTCCCGAGTTATGAAGTTGTGCTGAATAAGCAGGAGACAGAAACACATGATGGGCAGCGTTACAGTTGAGTTGGTAGCCTTTTTCTGCTGCCACATCGTCTGTCGCAAATCCGCCAAGTTCATTTCATTCCCCGTGGATGGGACGCATTGTATTGACTCGAAGTTCGCAGCCAAATTACCGATGGAATGCCTCAAAAGTAGTTTGTCATTATTTACCTTTGGTCCAGCCCTAGTCTCCCTTCCAAATGACACTTCACAGTGTCTCCAGTTTGCTTTTCAGAATGCCTCGATGGCCTGTTTGTGCTTTCAACTGTCGCATGCTCCACCTTGTTTGTAGTAGTGAACAGTGGAGGTATTGATTGGATGGACTGGAAGTCTCAAATTCTCGCAATGAATTATTGCCTGTATTAGCTGACCAATTCAGTGTGTAAGCCAACCAAGTTCGTTGAGGCCTGAGCCATTGGGGGTAGTATTTGCCTTCTATCTATCTACCTTTCAAAAACTGTGATGCGTCGTTTCCACATTGCAGTGTAATTATTGTGTCTATTTAGTAGCAAGGGACAATGCAAAGGTACCCTATCCACCATCCCAAACTGTGCTTATCGCTTTCCAATACATTCTCTCTCTGGCCTGAGCCATTGGCCTGTTTGCGTGCATGACTTTTTGTAACAGTAAATGACATTCCTTGTGCAGACCGATCCCGGTATTTCGTAGGGGAGTACTGCATTAACCTCGTTAGTCACTGCTCTTCATTTGTGCTTTAATTGAATCAAACTGCTGCAAGTGAGCTCTATTTATGCTTCAACTCATGCTGGCATAAAATTGAATCAAACTGCTGCAAGTGAGCTCTATTTATGCTTCAACTCATGCTGTCATAGGATCGTTTATGCACGAAGAACTGTGCAAACGATGCAAGGACTTTAACTTTGTTGTCCTTCCAGATACTCCTCTGCTATTTCCTTTGCTGCCGTCTTTGATGTCAAAAATTGGTAGGCCAATTTGTTTTATGGCTCATATTTTCTTGTCGGGCGATCATTATTCATATTCACATTCATGTGGAGGGTTGAAACGGCGCTAAGTGTGCTTGATAGGGCTAATGCTTAAATGTGTGTTTGCTTTACCACCAGAGGACCCAAAAGTTTGTTATGCTTTTTGTCTAGCTGGTTTGGGCAACTCCTCACTTTCTTCCTTACTTCCTTCGTATTCCATCGTGACGATCGCTTACAATGCTTTGGATATGAAGGCATGCGATCTCCTCCCCATCGGCTCAGCCTAGGACGAGATGTTTCACAAGTCTGCAAGAGCACTCAGCCTGTTAGACGGAACCTGTGATTCACAACTTCTCCCTCCCTCTTTCACATTGAAGTGACTGCATTCAAGAGCTTGTCTGACAGAGGAAGCCAGTGCCTGTCACGAACGCGCTGATTTGATGCCATTTCCGGACGTGTTTAGAGCTCCAAAACACCGTTTCGAAATTGTGCTCGAGTTGACGACACCCGCCTGCTCCGTTGCCAAGACCATCCGCCACCACAGCACTATGCTCCTGAAGGCAGCTACCTCAGCTAGCAGTCGCATACCTATGACCTCGTACAGTGTGAACTGAGGTTCCTACTGACTCGTTAAACTTGTCACCACAATAAACAAATCCTCCCATCCCAATCTCCCACAAATTGCTTACATGACTACGAAACTAAAGAATTCAGTGCGATGACACTACCTTGGGTCCTTTATCGTTTTGCGGCTAAAGTCTGTTTTATTAGTAACTTTAGCGTCGGGGAAACCGATTAAACCATCTCTTTAATGTTGTCAAGCCACTTCAAGACGTGGGTAGCAAAACAGATAGACATCGACACAGAGGGGTGAGGATGATGGGGTAGACCGCTCATGGGAAGACTTCAATGTCGATCGCAAACGCGGAGGTACGGTGGGGGAGATCGAAATTGGGCAGTACTTTCAGGCTCACGACGCCCAGCCGGCTGATTGAATTCCCTGGAGGCAAAAGAAGAATGTCCATTCAACGGCCCCAAGGGTAGGTCGGATCTGCTGAAAACGCTTTGAACCAAACAATGGAGACACGTTCGGTAGGTAGCGTCAGAAAAATCCCAGAAGATTTCGGGTATTTATTCGGAACTAGCGAGTCACGAAACTAAAAACTAAACTAAGGACGATGGAATCAGAACGCCACTGACGACCACCGCGGTCATACAACCGCCAGATGATAAATTAGCAATGGAAGCATGTTTTTCCAAGGCATCTTACACTCCAACTCTGAGCACGTGGTCATCAACCATTTCGGAGCAAAAGGCTTTAGACGATTGAGGAGTGTTTGTAGATCATTGCAGACATACAAGAGAAAACCAACATGCTTCAAAAGGGTTTGGAGGCAGAAAAGAAGGGCACTAATTCAACTCCTGCAAGTTTGACCCTGACAAAGCCCCCGTGCCTCAAAGTGCCCTTAAGTACAATTTAGAGACTATGGGGATTCGTTCTAACATGCAAAAAGCCTCATAAGCTGTTACCTCCAATCCATTAACTATAGTTTTGTCTGCCGTACGCGAAGCACATTCCAAGTGGATTACACTTTCTATCACAGTAATCCACGGAACTTCTCAGAAGCACCGACCAATAGACATGTCGGTGTTTATGTGCGTTCCTCGATCACAACACCAGCCAAAAAGCCTCGCTCTCAGACTACTTCGAAACCACCTACACCGATTACGATATGCTGTGCATTTTAGAGGGACGCGATTACAGTTTCTCAACTACGCATCACACCCATGTTCAGAAGTTAAAATGTTGAAACAACTGACGCACCTTAGGGATAGTCAAACGGAAACAGGAATACTCACAGTGACGTGTGACAGCAACGCTAACGAGCATGACCACACCCCTTCGAACAAAAAGCATCGGAAGTGGACAAACGGTCCACCACTCTAGAACGCCAAACATGAATGCAAGACACTCTGCACGAGTGTTACCGAAAGTACGACGATTTCTTCACTCTAAGTGAGGCTTGGCGACACCTGCTGTCACGATCAGTCTTATCACATGCACCGGTCGAGCTACCAAAGATTCTGTGAGATTTTAAAGTGGATTTTCAGAGGCTATGTAATCACTGCATAGGCTAAAGCAGTCTATTCCCCAGCTAGCAACACCAAACTTCCCACCAGAGAACTGCTAACTCGTCTTATTCACAGAGCAAAAAAAGGAACATAGCAACACTCGAAGTGTCGACGACCCTACACTTGAATTATGCCTCTCATTTCATCGCTCACGAAGAGCAAAACACGAAGAATGTTTTGACCTGCGCTTTACCAACTGTAACCTAAGTGGTAGATGGCCTTGACCTTACCACCAGCATGCAAAGTAGTCGCACAAAGCCACTGTTTAAGCCAACATTACGCTTGTTACTCCTTCATACTAGCGTCCACAAATATGACGCTTAGGGCATTGTGCGCATAGACCATCACCCAAAACCGAACCCCAAGTTCAGAGTACGTATTCCACTTCATCCAATGAATAAATGAAAAAAAAATGTGCCTGAGATGAGTGGATGAAAATACAATCCAAGATGGTTAGAGCAATATCAAGGAAAGCAAAATCATGAACCACCTTTGCTTGAATCTTTTATTGGCACATCCCGAACTCCAAAGAGCTCCAACGGCAGGAAAAGGCTTCGATTGTCGGGGAATGCGGGAAGCAAGATTGGAAAAAGGGTTTCGCGTACCATCTTTGATAAAAAAAAGCTGCCGAAAAATCAAAATAAAAAAGGGCATGAATCCTCCATTTCTTGGACCTTCAGCAATGCTAACGATGAAAATCTCGCACACTCACACTCTAAACACCTCTCCCTCGAGCCTTAAAGAGAAAGAATGAAAGTTTGAATAGAAAACTAACACCAACGCTCCCGATGACACGGGTGTGATGGGGCCGGTAAATGTAGAAAAAGATTATGCAATAAAAACTCACGAAAATCCACCTCGTAGTTCAACAAACTGGAACATCGTAGTAGGAACAGTAAGAAAATGAATGACAGCTAAATTTCCAAATGCCTCCGCTAATTGCCACTTTCAAAACCGTTCCCAGTGAATAGATAGCCAAACGCTGCATAAGTGGAGGAGTNAGGTACTCGTAATCCATAAACGAGAACCCGATGTGTTACCAAATTTGAATGGTCCAGTCAGGGCGAACAACAGACGGCGGTTGGGTGAGATTTCACCTCTAGCCCCAATAATGCTAACACGTGACACGGGAGCGACAACAACAATCCAAGATGCATCGCACTTTAGAAAGTAAGACCGCAACCTTGAGGACCAGCTGAGCTAATCCTCCGTTTGACACACGGCACTGACCATTTGACAGACCCAAGGCAACCAGAAACTGTAGCGTGAACCCTGAAGTGAAAACCAATTCCAAACCTTACCTGTAGCACGCATTTTATCAGCAATGCTAACGATGAAAATCTCGCACACTCACACTCTAAACACCTCTCCCTCGAGCCTTAAAGAGAAAGAATGAAAGTTTGAATAGAAAGCTAACACCAACGCTCCCGATGACACGGGTGTGATGGGGCCGGTAAATGTAGAAAAAGATTATGCAATAAAAACTCACGAAAATCCACCTCGTAGTTCAACAAACTGGAACATCGTAGTAGGAACAGTAAGAAAATGAATGACAGCTAAATTTCCAAATGCCTTCGCTAATTGCCACTTTCAAAACCGTTCCCAGTGAATAGATAGCCAAACGCTGCATAAGTGGAGGAGTAGGCGAACGCCTAGGTAAAATCTTAATGAAAAACACGACATAACGTTTAGATGATCTCAAAAGGGCATCACACAGGCACGTAGATTGGCTTCTAACTGCAGAGACGGATAAAATTCGAGTGCTTCAACTCTGTGAGGCATCAGCCCTACAAGAGCGATGCAACTGAGCCACAACATAGCCCCAGGGGACACGCAAACGAAAATGTGATCTCACTTGGACGGACGAACACACCACTCCGATAACACGGTCACTTGGGTACCCGCGTCAATGCTAGTCTTGGTGAGATCGGTTGCGGTGCACACTACAAAGGCCGTCTTGGAGGCCAGGGTGGTGTTGGAACGTCCACCTGTAGGAGAGGGAGCTAAATAAAAGGACATCACTACAATCTACCCCTCCCCGATTGCCCTTTCACATTTCCATAATAGTAATCATTTACGCTACCCATACTGACTTGAGCTAGTAGCATCGCAACCTCCCTTTAACAAGTCCGTCACCAGAGCCTCGAAGGAAAGTCAACTACACAAGACATTAAGGCACTTGATTAATCAAGTATGGCTTCCATGTCTGTGCTACCAACTTGTTATTTAACGGCTCCACCGAGTTCTTGAAAAGGTGCAATTATCCCCAAATCAGAACGCTTTATATCTATATCTACACTTTTTGCAATCAGTCCGCATAAACTGGCAAGAAACGTACGCGAATACCGGCTTGATTAAGAAAACCGGGGTTTCGCATGCGAGTGATGCCGGTGGTGAATGCGTTAAGGACCATTTGTAGACATATAGCCATAAGGAGAAACATCCAAACATTCCAAGAGTCAAGGATACCTGCCTTCTGGTTGAGCTTCCAGCCTCCAAGCCTTTAAAGTGCGCAAATGCGAGGCGTGGACGAAGTGATGAGAGAAACAAGAAATTGGTGAAGCTTGGAGACAAACGGCTATCACACGAGTGACAAAGCATGCCTCAACGATAGTCACAGTAACTGTTTAACCTCTCTGAGATGAAGTAGCCCGTTTCATACTCCATAACCCAATGATGCACGGATGGAAGGTGGTCGGAGACTCGCCATTAATGATAGGAAGGCATGGAGAGCATCACGCCTTTCAAAGCTTTATCAACGGATACACCGACTTCTCGTGAATAATATCCTGATAAGCTTTCAATCGGATTCATTATATAATGCAACCGCAAAAGGACATAAATAAGTGAACGGTCGAAAAAGATGCAAGTTTGGGGGGAGGGGGAAGGAGAAGGGAGTGGAGAAGGTGGCACACTCACCGAGTAGAGCTGCGTTATTTCAACAGCTGTGTGCGTCTTGGTCTGGTTTAACGGCCTGAAACGGATGTCTCCGAGTGGCAATGCAGTGTAGGCAAAGAGCGCTACCAGTGTCCAGTTCCTGCGTTCCTACAGCGGCGTGATTACGCTTCCTATCAGCTTGAAGAGGGATGGGAAGAGCGGACCTCATCAATGCTTGGCAGACGGGTTCATCGTTCCTTTCCAAACTGCTTTCTCCCGGCCTCGCAAAGTACCGGAAACACCTCCTTGACCATATCCGAGTTAACTGCTGACTAGTGCGAAACGCACTCGATGACTACGATTCGCTTAACCTCTTCGCAGAACCCGCCCTGGGAGAAACGCCATTCTTTTCCATCGACAGAATGTCTACCATTCCCTGAAGTTGGTGCATCCATGTCAGGCAAAACGCATCACACCTGCAAAGATTTGTGCGAAAATGTTTATTAGTTAGAGCTGAGAATGGCCTTCTTCTATAAATGCAAAAATGTACTAACAACAAAATTTTATGGGTCCCGCAGCATCCATCTTCGGCCCACTAAAAGGCCGAATAAACTAGTACAATACTTGTCTCGGGCACAAACCCAGATGAAGGAGGAATTCGTCGCAAACATGCCCTTTTGGAAAGGGGCCAAACACTAGATCTTAATAATAGCCATTCTAACAAATGAAATGTCCTGAAAAGACTCCCACATTGGATCAAATCTTACTAACGGTCAAACCACCCCCGTCTCCATCGCCCTTTACATTGGTGAACGGCTGATCCATTTCGCGTCTGATCACAGGACGTACAATGCCAATGGCAACCCCACGAAAAGGTGGTACTCATCAGAGTAATCATTTTCATCATAATCAAATGCACCGACCAGCACCCCGGTGCAGTTTGTCTTGTGGACCAATAAAACTCGCGCAACGCCCCTCGCCCAATCCAACGTCTCTTGACGCCANTCCCTGAAGTTGGTGCATCCATGTCAGGCAAAACGCATCACACCTGCAAAGATTTGTGCGAAAATGTTTATTAGTTAGAGCTGAGAATGGCCTTCTTCTATAAATGCAAAAATGTACTAACAACAAAATTTTATGGGTCCCGCAGCATCCATCTTCGGCCCACTAAAAGGCCGAATAAACTAGTACAATACTTGTCTCGGGCACAAACCCAGATGAAGGAGGAATTCGTCGCAAACATGCCCTTTTGGAAAGGGGCCAAACACTAGATCTTAATAATAGCCATTCTAACAAATGAAATGTCCTGAAAAGACTCCCACATTGGATCAAATCTTACTAACGGTCAAACCACCCCCGTCTCCATCGCCCTTTACATTGGTGAACGGCTGATCCATTTCGCGTCTGATCACAGGACGTCCAATGCCAATGGCAACCCCACGAAAAGGTGGTACTCATCAGAGTAATCATTTTCATCATAATCAAATGCACCGACCAGCACCCCGGTGCAGTTTGTCTTGTGGACCAATAAAACTCGCGCAACGCCCCTCGCCCAATCCAACGTCTCTTGACGCCACACACACAGCGTTGGGACGAACAAGCTTCACTCTCAAGGGAAACATTTGATGGGATAGCACACCTTAAAGACTGCGGCACGTTTTGAACTCTTCACGGGAAAGTGCATGACCCCTACGCTCTCTGTTGCTGTCAACCTTATCGAGTTCTTCGGCATTATAGCTTGACACGCCAAAATGACTGACCGAAAGGCGATGAGCATCGGAGTTCATTGATCACAAAGCCGATGGGTGTTGGTCACCAAGACACACCAAAAAACTTATTCTGAAAAAAAGCTTAGAGCTCGGATGAGACCTCCTACACAATGGAAATCATATCAACTGACAGGCACCTCGATCTTGCAGGTAGCCACATAGCTCCTATCTTGGCCCGCAACAACTCCGTGTTCCCTAACCACCAACTGCTATCCGGAGGTAATAGTTATCACCCCAAAAAAAGCGACTACTTATTACCTCGTCAAGTCTCACCTCGTAGGCGAAGCCGAGGTCGTTAGATTCTTGGTCAACTACTGAGAGCTTAGCTACAGGTACAGTGGTGTTCTACCACAGCTGCGACCAAACTTTTCAAAAATAACTTTCCCCGGAATTGCCGCAATAGCCACTACCAAATACCTGCAATACAATTCCACGATACGAGTCCTCTCTCCTAAGCGTGCCATCTTGGCAGCAACGAAAATCGAAGCCGTGAAAAGGCATGGGAAACGCTAGCTCTTACCACACACAAAAAACAATTTCGATGTCGCTGACCCTACATCTCAATGATAAAGTAGGCACTTCAAGTCGGCAGGGAAGATAACGCTCATTACCACCAAACTTGCATGACGAGTAAGCAACCCGGGCGAAAGAGAAGCAATAGTGCCACTTCGTCAGATTACAAATGGTGGATAGTGCGCCATACTGCACCACTGAAATCAAATAATAATCAGACTGGCATTGAGACGACAATAGGTTCTAATTCATTAACAAAGCAGCTTACTGCCAAGGCGGGTGCTCCAATGTCAAGTGAGCGCATCAACACAGCCCAACATCTGGGAGGGATAAGCTGACAGAGGTGGTATCGACAATTACCTGGAAATACGACTGACATGGAGGTAATGCCGACAGTTAGAAGACCTGAGCTGACCGGATTCCATCAGCCAACGCAACCTCAAAAGTAGTCAATTACAAGGAACCATCCGCATTAGCAAAGCGAAACGACCACCAAATTTCAACCGACGAATAGCGCGCACGTTCCGCGGCAAAGGGCGCTTAACGATGGAGAAGGATGTGGTCAGCGTGCGGTGATGCAGCGATGAGTCTTACTAAAATCTATCCGTTAGTAAAAGCTAATTTACTAATTTCATTTATTTGTGACCTTGGTTGCTACTATAAAGGAAGAGAGTTGTTCGTACGAAGTGAAACCGCGTTTATCTTAACAAAAATGTTTCGTTAGTTTTCTGTGCGAAAGCAGTGCCATTTATAATATGCTGCTAACAGGTGCAATTTGTGGGCAACATGTGTGTCTCTAAAGAATTGCATTTCTGTCAAGCGTAGTTTGTCACAGTTTTCGCGGTCTTTTGAAGCGTACGTCCGTGTGTAGTGGGTGGACCGCTGTTACAACTACAACTTGTTTAGCTTTCGTGGAATTGCTTCTTAGGTATGCAAATTGCAAAGCTCACTTTTTTGATGGAACTGGGGTGCCTACAACGTCATCAGGTTTAAGTTTGTGCGCCACCATGTCATTCATGGATGTATCGCCCCGTACTAAGGAAACCCACTAAAGTGTATTTGACTACCCTTTCTCTAGTTAACCTTTTTTGCATTCCTTCAGGCCTGTTGGACCGCAGGACCTTGTTGGTCGAAATTGTTTGACTTATCTTCCATATGCCTACACGGCAATTTTCTTGTCACTGCACTTGCTTTTAGTGATTTCACTATATGAAATATCTCTCATATCCATTGAGCTGTGTAACGTTTGTATGCTTTTGTCCTTGTCGTGAGGGGGCATGTAAAATTCTTGCATTGGGTTTCGTGTTTGTCTTTACGGCGATGGTGGGAGCAGTCCTGTGCTCTCCTTTGGCTCGATTAACGTGTTTTCTTTGCTAACATCACAGAGCTGGTTTGCATTTGATGGTACACTCTCACCTGTCATGTCAATCATCCCTTCTGCCTCATTACTAGGGCCGTTTATTCCTGTGCCGGACTTCGATTTCCGACGCCGCAAATTCTTATCACTGCTGGTTCCTTTGGCGCCTGTCCAGCATACTTTCCAGTTTGGCCCAGCACTCATCGCTCTGACATTTTAAGTCCAGGACATCTGCGGAGCGGACTTGAGGTGTCCTCGAGTGATTCATTTATACTTAACTTGCGCCCAACTTTTCTTCTGTGGGTAGGCAGGCAAACGTGGGTTTTAAGTCCTTTTTCACAATAGCATTTATCACCATGCGCTCTTCCGCATAGGTGCTACCAGTGTGGCCTGCCACCTGTATTAAGAGTGCATGGATGAGTTCACAGCACCTGTCCGGCTGGTATTCACGGACAAACGTCCATTCGTGTAGAACTAAGTGTCTCGATGTAAGGTGGATACTTCTCTTATCGCCATAATTTTTTGTCCTGCAACTATCGCCATTTTTTCTGCATCAGCTCACGCAATTCTGGAACCGCACATACAAAGGTGCGATCCGACCAGTTGTGTCAGATGTTAACTGCTGGGACGCAGAGGTCATCAATCCGTTTGACTGGATGCCAATGGTAGTTGCGAGTGTAACTCGACAGCACAGCATCTACTCTGTCAGAGAGGGCCCCTTCCCCGGCTCTATTACCGAAGTCAACTCCACCCAATGTCGTGAAGTGGCCACCCTTGTCCATTAATTGTCTTGTGCTCACCCTCAGTCGCTGCATTGCAGCTTTTGTCGGCTTCTGTCCCTGTTTGGTGGCGATGACTGTGCCGTTAAAGTAGGGCTGTGTGGTGGTGCACGCCCTGACCAAAAACTGTGGAGTGGATCACCAAAGTGCCTTTCTTGTGCAGTGATATTGAAAGATGAGTTGTTTATTTCTTCACTTCTTGAGAGTGCCGTCAAAGTGAGCACCCAATGCGCTTGAGGATGTGCTATCTGCACACAAAATAGACCCCTAGCGAGGTTCAAGTTGAGTTCATCTAAGTGGTGGTAACACATCGGATTCTCGTTTATGGATTATGAATGCCTTTGAAATAACTAACCTTATGTCCTTCGATCGGCCTATTTCAATTCAAACGTCAGTTGTTCGAACGGCGCGTTCCGAGTCGTTGAACATCTCTGCTGTGTACGTTCATTGGCCAGGATCTGTCCAGCAAAGCACCTTGACTGTGGGCATGCCTGTGTGCTTGCATTGCTTCCGTGTTTTAGAGGTAACGGAGCAAACGTTAAAACTGAAAGATCAAACGCGGCTTTCGAAACGCCAACGTTTCCTCTCCTCCAGGATGTTGAAACAACATCAGTAGTATTTTGGGTGCGAATGGTAAGTCGCGTATTCCTCGAAGTCAACGTCGACTCGAGAGGGGTCCAAGAAATGGAGGATTCGTGCCCTTTTCTTTTTTGATTTTTCGGCAGCTTTTTTTATCAAAGATGGTACGCGAAACCCTCTTTCCAATCTTGCTTCCCGCATTCCCCGACAATCGAAGCCTTTTCCTGCCGTTGGAGCTCTTGGGAGTTCAGGATGTGTCACTAAAAGATTCAAGCAAAGGTGGTTCATGATTTTGCTTTCCTTGATATTGCTCTAACCATCTTGGATTGTATTTTCATCCACTCATCTCAGGCACATTTTTTTTTCATTTATTCATTGGATGAAGTGGAATACGTACTCTGAACTTGGGGTTCGGTTTTGGGTGATGGTCTATGCGCACAATGCCCTAAGCGTCATATTTGTGGACGCTAGTATGAAGAAGTAACAAGCGTAATCTTGGCTTAAACAGTGGCTTTGTGCGACTACTTTGCATGCTGGTAGTAAGGTCAAGGCCATCTACCACTTAGGTTACAGTTGGTAAAGCGCAGGTCAAAACATTCTTCGTGTTTTGCTCTTCGTGAGCGATGAAATTAGAGGCATAATTTAAACGTAGGGTTGTCGACACTTCGAGTGTTGCTATGTTCCTTTTTTTGCTCTGTGAATAAGACGAGTTAGCAGCTCTCTGGTGGGAAGTTTGGTGTTGCTAGCTGGGGAATAGACTGCTTTAGCCTATGCAGTGATTACATAGCCTCTGAAAATCCACTTTAAAATCTCACAGAATCTTTGGTAGCTCGACCGGTGCATGTGATAAGACTGATCGTGGCATCAGGTGTCGCCAAGCCTCACTTAGAGTGAAGAAATCGTCGGACTTTCGGTAACACTCGTGCAGAGTGTCTTGCATTCATGTTTGGCGTTCTAGGGTGGTGGACCGTTTGTCCACTTCCGATGCTTTTTGCTCGAAGGGGTGTGCTCATGCTCGTTAGCGTTGCTGTCACACGTCACTGTGAGTATTCCTGTTTCCGTTTGACTATCCCTAAGGTGCGTCAGTTGTTTCAACATTTCAACTTCTGTACATGGGTGTGATGCGTAGTTGAGAAACTGTAATCGCGTCCCTCTAAAATGCACAGCATATCGTAATCGGTGTAGGTGGTTTCGAAGTACTCTGAGAGCGAGGCTTTTTGGCTGGTGTTGTGGTCGAGGAACGCACACAAACACCGACATGTCTATTGGTCGGTGCTTCTGAGAAGTTCCGTGGATTACTGTGATAGAAAGTGTAATCCACTTGGAATGTGCTTCGCGTACGGCAGACAAAACTATAGTTAATGGATTGGAGGTAACAGCTTATGAGGCTTTTTGCATGTTAGAACGAATCCCCATAGTCTCTGAATCGTTCTTAAGGGCACTTTGAGGCACGGGGGCTTTGTCAGGGTCAAACTTGCAGGAGTTGAATTAGTGTCCTTCTTTTCTGCCTCCAAACCCTTTTAAAGCACGTTAGTTTTCTCTTGTATGTCTGCAATGATCTACAAACACTCCTCAATCGTCTAAAGCCTTTTGGTCCAAAATGGTTGATGACCACGTGCTCAGAGTTGGAGTGCAAGATGCCTTGGAAAAACATGCTTCCATTGCTAATTTATCGTCTGGCGGTTGTATGACCGCGGTGGTCGTCAGTGGCGTTCTGATTCCATCGTCCTTAGCTTAGTGACTCGTTGGTTCCGAATAAATAGCCCGAAATCTTCTCGGATTTTTCTGACGCATTAGTGGCTCGTCTTAAAGCTACCTACCGAACGTGTCTCCATTGTTTGGTTCAATGCGTTTTCAGCAGATCCGACCTACCCTTGGGGCCGTTGAATGGACATTCTTCTTTTGCCTCCAGGGAATTCAATCAGCCGGCTGGGCGTCGTGAGCCTGAGAGTACTGCGCAATTTCGATCTCCCCCACCGTACCTCCGCGTTTGCGATCGACATTGAAGTCTTCCCATGAGCGGTCTACCCCATCATCCTCACCCCTCCGTGTCGATGTCTACCTGTTTTGCTACCCACGTCTTGAAGTGGCTTGACAACATTAAAGAGATGGTTTAATCGGTTTCCCCGACGCTAAAGTTACTAATAAAACAGACTTTAGCCGCAAAACGATAAAGGACCCAAGGTAGTGTCATCGCACTGAATTCTTTAGTTTCGTAGTCATGTAAGCAATTTGTGGGAGATTGGGATGGGAGGATTTGTTTATTGTGGTGACAAGTTTAACGAGTCAGTAGGAACCTCAGTTCACACTGTACGAGGTCATAGGTATGCGACTGCTAGCTGAGGTAGCTGCCTTCAGGAGCATAGTGCTGTGGTGACGGATGGTCTTGGCAACGGAGCAGGCGGGTGTCGTCAACTCGAGCACAATTTCGAAACGGTGTTTTGGAGCTCTAAACACGTCCGGAAATGGCATCAAATCAGCGCGTTCGTGACAGGCACTGGCTTCCTCTGTCAGACAAGCTCTTGAATGCAGTCACTTCAATGTGAAAGAGGGAG
>LWMK02000071.1:503095-526838 GCA_001693075.2 Taenia saginata | reverse complement strand
AAGATGCATTAGCCAATGAGATAATGTATTTTAGTAGTCCATCACCTACATAAGCCTTGCTAAGTCGATGTTGTCATATTTTCGCCGTGTGAGGAATTGTTGATGAGCGAGTTTGTGTTTAACTGCTACTGTTGAGAGAGTTGGTGATGCAACTTCTGCAGCTAGGTGAATTAGTTTCACTGGAAGGCTGATTTTGTGCTGATTACGTGTAAAGCTCCCTAGCCTCATGGTATCCATCAGCGATCTTCTTCTACTACAATGAAAATGGGTGGGCGAAAGTGAATGACTTCTTTGTGTGACCAGTGGTGATGCCCTCCGATCGCTGGCTCCTAGTGCTTTCGCAGATTGTGGGGCTTTGCCAAATACTAAGATATTTCGGATCTACTGTTTGAAGTTCCTTCTGTTTGGTGGTAGATCTATTGTTGCTGAGTGTAAGCCTAGGTCCTTTCAAGCCCAGGCTGCCGTGAATAATATGCAAGTACTACAATGTGGCCGCCTTTACCTACGACGCTTAACCAACAGCGAAATAGCGCCGACGTTGCCAGTGAAGGCGGTTTACGTGAAAATGCTGAAGAAATAATCTAAAAATGCTTTGAATGAGTCGTTTATGTAACAAATGGAGTTGGGATATGAGACAGCTGCAAACGAAACTATCACCCGAGTGGGAATTTCGAAATGTTCCATAGGACATCGGATGCTCTCTTAAGGTCGTTACGAGTAACTTGCGTTGTCAAGTGAAATTTACCTTTGCGAAGTTCCAATGATGCTATGAGCGTTTCATATTTTAGGATTTTGGGCTTTCATCTCCTTTATCTCCTCATCACATACTAAGCTGCCCTTCGTGGCCCCAGAAATAGCCTTCTTGGCAGCGTGAATTTGGCATCAATGCCTTAACACTTTACGTTTTGGAGCTCTACGTTGCCGTCTGCTGAGTTAATGTCAGCCTACTTGCCATTTCTGCTATCTTACTGCTACTAAGTTGCCATTTCTTCGACAACCACATACTTGCCCATGCTGAAACGTGTCTTTACGCAAACCGGAGTACTTTATTATTCCTGTCGAGATTAGCTTATCTGCAGGTATACTTTGATATTAGAGTTTAAAAGCAGCTGTTGTGGAAATGCGACTTTGAACAGCCCACCCCAGATTGTGTGATAAAGAAGAGGACCAACCACAGGAGACACCAACATGGTTATACAAATGCACTGTCTTTGATGCTTTTGACTTTCACCCGCACTTCTAAAGGGTTTTTTCGTGTTAAGTCGCCTTTATCATGAGTAAACGCATCATGTGTGGAGAGGATTTTAGTTTCACTTAAGCGTTGGAGCGATGTATGCACAACCGCCTTCTGCTCTGCGGGGACGAGACCACATGATGCACGCTCTCCTNCCTCCTGCCCACCAAAGTAGTAAATTTGAATTAAGGATAGACCTGAATGCCGCATTGGTAAGAGAAGCAAACAAACGTTGTTTCTTGAGTCAACTCTCCTCCTATCTCTTATCTGCAGGTATACTTTGATATTAGAGTTTAAAAGCAGCTGTTGTGGAAATGCGACTTTGAACAGCCCACCCCAGATTGTGTGATAAAGAAGAGGACCAACCACAGGAGACACCAACATGGTTATACAAATGCACTGTCTTTGATGCTTTTGACTTTCACCCGCACTTCTAAAGGGTTTTTTCGTGTTAAGTCGCCTTTATCATGAGTAAACGCATCATGTGTGGAGAGGATTTTAGTTTCACTTAAGCGTTGGAGCGATGTATGCACAACCGCCTTCTGCTCTGCGGGGACGAGACCACATGATGCACGCTCTCCTCTCCTCTCCTCTCCTCTTCTGACCTTCACCTTTGTAGGGTGCACATCTTAGCAGGTCAAGCGCAAATAAATCATCGTCTACTGGTGTGGATGAAACCCTTGCGTTACACAGAATGTGTTCTCGTTTGAACAATTAATTGGGAAGCAGGCTGATAGCAGGCAGGAAGCAAAAGCAATCTTGGAGAATTTAATTCCATTGTCAAAAGTCAAAGTGCAGTCAAACATCGCTTTGCTTTTACACGTTCTGGACCATTGCCGATTGAAATTTTGGAGAATAGTACCTTCATTTGAAGTTCACTTGTTGCGAGAATGGCGCTTGAGTGAATTCAAAGTAAAGTGCCAAGTGGTTTCGACAATCTTATCGTTTGTAGCGGCGTGGAAAATATTTAGTTCGTGGTATGCAAAGTTAATGTTTCTCTACCCTCAATGCAATGTGTGTCATCGGCACAGGTTCTATTACTGTGAGGGCATGCCTGCACTCCCCTGGCAATGTTCCCAGTGCCTTCCTGTCACTGTTGACAGCTGAGTTAATTTCGAAGTATCTACAATTTGCTGTGTAAAAGGAAGGCATAAATGCCACTATGACTACCAAATTAAGCTGCACAACTAATGTATGCTGCAAACGTAGGTAAGGCTTCACATCTTGGATTCCATGTCTGTCAGATGTACTGACTTTATACCAAGTAGTGGTTCCTTTTACGTCTTAAACTTAACAGCGTTTGGTCGCGATCCCTACAATCCATGGAACGTCATTACCTACACTCAGGATTTGGGATGCTTATTCACTCGATCCGAGCGCGGTGCCTCAGCCCACCACGCTTGCCGACATGCAACTGCATGTAAGAGTAGAGTCACTGCCTCATTTCCACATAGACATTGTAAAAGTCAGCCCATAGCATCAACAGTATTGGCATGTCGTGCTAGCCTGACATCACGGCTTAGCCCAGCACTCGTTTCTAACCAGCGAAGTGCCACGTGGACATTTGCGTGCTCTTCAACTTGACCACATGGCTACGTCCCACTGATAGGATGAGATTCCCCTTGTGGCTGGAAGTAGGAAACGTTTAAGATCACATTGATTTCTACCGTGATTTTGTTAGAAATGCACGTGTAGACTTGATGCTCACAGAATGCTCTCGCAAATTCAGTAGAGCTGTGCGTTTTACATCCAGGTGTCCCTTTCCATCTGCAGTTTGGTGTGTTCAGCATAAGCAAGTACAAATGCTCTTGCGGGTGCAACTGAAGCCTATGATCTTGTCAATAATGAAAGCAGCACCAATGAACCTCTGAGTCATCTTTACGATGTTTAATAACACCAATAGTAGCGACGTGTGCCATCTTATTAGTCCTCCTGTGAGTACAACAAATATTACGGCGACTTCTTGATTGGGCAGGTGAAATGAGTTGATTTTAGTTGTTGTGTCTCAATTTGGAATAGTTAGCAGCTTTCTAGACTACATCCGCTTCGAGAACTGAGGGCAATTTTAGAGAAAGTGAACGAGGTGGTGGTGGCGATAATTTTGCATGGTAAGCAACCCTAGCTTACCTACTTACCTACTTACAGCACTTAAGTAGGGGTAGTAATTTCCTTTGCAGTTCACCTCCAACCAAAACATCAGATACTTGCGGTATTGATTGAGAGTTTGACGGAATCTCGTCAGTCGGGACAGATAAGTGCGGCATCGAGTGCTCGTTTCACTTACTTTTGCGCTTCATTCGTTAAATCAAGTTCGATCAAAAGCGACTAATTCCAGATTCTGGGTTTCTTTTCTCATCAGAATATGGTGGCGTCGTCTACATCCCAGAATCCCAGCAGGACCTTTGCTGCAACTGCCTTCAGTTTTCCCTACCGTGGCTGCTTCCTTACAATCAGCATCTAGGACGCTGCAACCCAGTACGTCTCTTTCAGTTGCCGATTCTAAATATTTTTCTAATCATTGACTACCACTGATTACCATCCTCTGGAATGTTATGCGGATGCTGGAATGGGATAGAACCACTGCGACTGCGTCGTTGACGGGAGCCATCCGACAGCCACGTTGGCATAATGCGGACAATCCCTTCAGTGACACTCACTTGTCATAGCACAGTTTGCGCAAACACAAGTAGGAAGAAACCTAAACCTGTGCGCATTTTGACTTACGTAGAACAGTAGCGAATAAAAATAACGGAAATGTAAACGGTTGCATTTGTGCGATCCAGAAAGGCTTTTAAGCAGGGACAATAGTGTGACTGCAACACGTGGCATGTGTCGCATTCGTGATTTGGCTAACGAACTACACATTTGACACGGAGTGATGGCACAATTTGAAAGTCAGACACTGGTAGCCATTCGCTCCTCACCAGACCTTGCTCTTCTATAATGAGCTGAACAAGTCTACGAAGTAGATCTGCGTCAATGCGACGCCATGCGATAATCTTCGGTTTGCAGCTTTTATTGTTCTTAGCCCATCACAANACGAAGTAGATCTGCGTCAATGCGACGCCATGCGATAATCTTCGGTTTGCAGCTTTTATTGTTCTTAGCCCATCACAAGCTCCTCACACTGTCTCAGTCTTCACATTGAATTCGGATTTGCAGTCCAGTGATTTTGGGAAGGGACATATGTGCATATACCGCCGTCTAACAGCAGGTTTCACTGTTAGTGCCATTCGACCGAACTCACATCTTGCCACTCTACAATGCCACAAAACGTTCTTGTCGATGCCGCCAGAAGTGTGGTTAAATTTGACTGACTTCGGCGTAGATAAATGTGGGGGTTACCTGCTTCGCGAAAAGACGCATGAGGTAACATCTTGAGTCCTCATGACTTCTGAATTATTTGCCGTACTAATTTCCAAATACTGCAGGTCATTACTTGATGGTATCGCTGCCCAGAGTTGCTAATGGGCAAAGCTCTACTTCTGGGGTGTCGGAACGTGTTCGGTGGGCTGCATAGTTGCAGAAATGTCTGCAGAGGGCCCATCGTTTCTTGGTGACTCAGAGATCGAACAGTCCCTCTGCATGTTCGGATTGAAGGAGATGCCAACGTAGAGAAAGTTGGCCAGGTGTCACAAATTTGTCAAAGTGCCATTCCAAATGCTTTCAATTGTTGTGCGGAAATGGAGTGCTCTCATGAGAAGTTCGTGCACACACTAGGTACAAAGGGTCTTGATTATTAAATACGAGTTGCTATCACTCTGCACCCATTATTCTCCCTTTCTAGCTGTTACGTACATCATTCTAGTTTTCATTGCTACTTTCAGGTATCCCTACAGTGCCCTCCCATATTAGCTTGTTTGCTCTGATGGTAATGATGTTGTGCTTTACACTGTTGGCACTTTTAATCTACGACTACACGTCTCACATTGCTGGTCAGCAGGCACCTTTTCATCCATAATACACCAATCTCAATAAGGACTCGCCGTCTGCAGTCGGTGAGGAGATTGTAGGACTGCCGGCTTGGGAACTTCCACTTCCCACTGCCAAGGTATGCAATGACATACATAGCGTTGCACGCAGTGTAGTGGGATTCGAAGAAGAGATGGAAGAGGTGACGAAAGAGGAACAGGAAGGAGAGGGTGAAGGAGAAGACAAAGAGGAGTGGATCAACCACGTGGTGATCGTACCCATTGTAACAGGTTCGAGTTCATCACTGAGCTCCAGCAGCGTTGGCTTTTTGCTAGCCATTGGCGGTAGCATCCACTCGCATCTAGTTAGGCAAAGAGGTGCATGTGTCCGCTGCAGTGCTGCTCGTTTCATCTCCATTTGAAATTAGCAGAAGCTTCATTCAAATTTGCTCAGTTTGAATGGGACTACAGCAGGAAATAATTTATTATTTTTGGCAGTCTCCTTCTTACCATGCCCAGTAGCAGTCGATCGGAAAACCTTTTTCACCACTTCTAGAACACTCAAAAACTGCTTTGAGCCTTAAATTAATTAAACGGTATGATCACCTCCTTCTCTGCTGTTGGAACTAATATTAATTTCTATTTGGCTGCAATAAACAAGGCAGAGTTAACTGTAAGAAATAACTCCAAACTAATGCTGCTTATCTTAGCGAGGTAAAATGTTGTCACAAACGCAAAACGCATTTCGTTGAGCGTAGCAGGCGAAAATTGACTCCACAACAGAACATGCATTAAATGAAGCTATAAACCAAGTCTGCGTGTCCTCCTACTTCACCCAACTGACTTGAATTTGAAAGCTGTTTCACACTTACATTCATGCAAACAATTTACTTCGCCTTACACTTCATCCATTCCACCGCTTTATATCGTGCTGTTGACTGTTCGGTTTGTAATTCATTTCGCACTTCTGGAAATCGTATGCTCTTCCCTCCGATTCATTCAATGCCACATCCGTGAGGGGAACCGTTCATCTTCTACTTTGACTGCAAATGGCCTTTTGCTACTGTCCATTTAGAGCAGTGCCATTTGGAAATGTAGGGACTTCAACGAATTGGCGTTAAGAGTCATGATAGGATTCCGAAAAACATACCTGCATCAAGAGAAATGATCAAGAACGAATGGTTCCCAACTAGTTTCTTTCCATTACAGCCACTTTGCATGATAAACGTGGTCTGTGCAAACAGGTCATTCCTCTCCTTGTGCCCCGTTTTCTCAGCTTTTTAGAAACATTTGCTGTAGTGAAGCCGGCAAGTGATTGCATGAAGGAGGAGATGAGGAGGAAAGCAAAGTGTCGCTTTGATCAGCAGCAAAATCCTCTGATCGTTGACTTCATTCTCCTGCAGGACAGGAGTCGCTGTGCGGAAATAAGTGATTACGGGTCTGACAACAGGTGACACTGATATGGCAGACCTGGCAGAGGGTAGATAGTCAAACAACGGAACTAGCGCCCACCTAGCAGAATTGGAATTCGTGCTCCTCGATTTGCACCCTGCAAATGTGACAGAAAATGGAAGAGCAGTTGACCAGTTTGCCAAAATATGTTTGGCGCTCACCCATCAATGCTTTGATGCATCAATTTTTGAGACGACAAACGGCTGCATCCACTTATTTAGCTTCGGTGTTTACTATCCGCATGCTTGATGGCAGTCGATTTAATAACCTTATTCACCACTCCCAGAACACTCAAACACTGCTTTAGCTCTTAAATTAATGAACGAATATGATCGCTTCTTTCCCTGTTGCTTACAACAGTGATAATATATCGTCCATTTATTTTTATGTGGACAGAATGCGAATGCAGCTGTCAGAACAACATTAATTCATAATTATGTGCAACAAACAGGCAGAGTTAACCATGAGAAATGAATCCAGATCAAAGCTATTTACCTTAGCTAGGTAAAGTGCTCTCACAGGCGCAAGATGCATTTCAATGAGCGTAGTAGGCAAAAATTGATTTCACAATTGAAGATGCACCAAATGAGGCTAAAAACCAAGATTAATAACGCATTTTTCTTGAGGCTTTTGAGCTACACACCTGAGCAGTGCGCTTTTAAATGCAAGTTTAAAGTATATTTGCCCAGATTGGGTTCCCACAGGCACATTCAATTTTGTTGAGTGTAATCACAGTACCCTACCTCACAGCTTGTGTTAACACGTCTATCATTCCTCATGCCCTAGGAAAGGCCTATTGTGTGTTTCTTAGCCTGCAACCCTTATAGCAGTGTGTGTTTGGGCCTTTCGTTTTAAGCGGATGTCATCTCTCTCAATTTAAGTTGCACCTCGCTGTGCAGGACTTCTACTTCAAAGTCAGTGCACGAAGACAAAATGACAATTTGACCTACTTTATAGTTAACGCCCATGACCAAAACAAATTCATCTTCAAGGGGCACCTCTGTGGTACAATGCCAATTTGCGTGGGCGTGAGGCTAGTGTCACCGCATTTTACTCGTAAAGAAAAGATTTAGCAAACATAAAAATTCCCACACATCTCAAAGACAACTAGACGAAAGATGAGTTAGCGAAATTGATTAATGCAAGTTTTGTTACTTTGAGAGGTATTGAAATATGCAGATATCAAACAATGCGCCAACCAATCTGTATGAGTAAGAGCCCCCATAATTTGTTTGTGAATAAAAGTAAGCAATGTTTGAGCATTTTTAGACAACACAGCATCAATCGCCTGATCATTTTCGCAATGAATGTGGCACTTGGTTTCAGATTCAGTGGTAAAACTTTTGTGAATATGCAACGGCATTTTCAATGACTACCATTCGCATTACAACTGGTAGTTGCAAATTCATTGGCTGCAGATTCGCGGATTGCAATCCCCACACCACCGTCTTACCCAATATTCCAACCCAAGCACGATTTGGCTTATAACCAACTCAACTTCAAGCATTCAAGTGCTGGTCTTTTGCTACCTTGGGGAATAGATATAACAAATTAATTAGCATTGTCTTTATAGGTGCGGCTGTCATCCTGTACAATTTAAACGTCTGCTTCAGCTTTACGCAATTGGACAGAGACTGCGTGACCTCACAGACATCATCCAGCATAGACCGCATAACATTAACGGTGCTCGGCGCAGGCCTTTAAATTCGTGGATGAGAGGTTGCTTTTGCATTGTGCCCACCCAAATAGCTTCACATTTCTAATGCTTCGAGCGACAAGTAGCACTGGCTTTTGGTACCAACAGTGTGGTTAAGTGTAGAGGGCAGTAGAAGCAATAGCGCACCCTATTCAATGTCAGGGTCAATGCACACAGGTGCATTCCACTCCATCCTAGTAGTTTGATCCGTGATTTGTAAGCATCATCACTGCTCATTATTTGACACCATCACATGCCTCACCGTTCGCTAGGGCACTAATTTCATTCACTGCAGAATAGGAAATCAGCCTGATCTTGCATATGACTTCAGCAGTGAGCAAAGTGATTAGTAAGGTAGAAAGGCAGCATGCTGCGATTTTTCTGTTCATCTCGATGAAGAGGGTTAGGAGGAAGCTGACGCAATAAATGCAAGGTCTAGCAATGAAAGTAAAAATCTGAAAGAATTAAAAGGTCTCAGGAGGAACATTAGATTCAGAAAACCGCATGCAAATCGCAACGTTTCCTCAACGCTTGAACAAACTCACCAAACCTTTTACGAAATTTCCCACTTGACTTCTAACCCTTGATTATAAAGTAGTCATCGGATGTGGAGGATGGTGGTGAATGTGTACGGCTTTGTCCCCCTTAAGTGTGTTAGAGCGTAGAGTAAAATAGCAAAATGTGTTAGCACAATGAAGGGATGCTGTCATGAATCGTCTGAATTTGGCAGTTTCTTAAAAAGCTAATAACTAAGGTCAGCGAGTACATGCAACTTCTAACTTGCATCCCACTAGCGCATTGAAGGTGTTTTCCTAATCTTGTGTGCCATTTTACTGTAGGGCAATTAGTGTGATGCAAGGCGGACAGCCGAATGCAGAGAATGAATATTGCTGCAACGGAAATGGAAGGAGAACCTCATCTATTGGCACGGAAAAGCAAGGGATAGCTAAACTATGAATCAACTGGAAAATGGGTTCGATTACGTCCGAAGCAGGATGCATAGGTGGTTGGCGAACGCCTGCAAATCAAAAAGTAAGCTGCGAAAACAGTCGGTTTATAAAGAAAACATTGAGGTAGTTGAGCCTGAATGTGTGTGCTTGGGCCTTCATTATGGACAATCTGTCTTCGTTATTGCTTGCTAGTAGCAAACATATGATCGCGGTCATTTGGAACGGTGTGGTGGGTTCTACAAAGCAGGATATTCGCGCCTATTAGTGAAACTGTGTTTTGCCACATTTTAACTTTTGTCGGCGGCGTTGGGTTCCAATCCACCTCACTTGCTTCAGTGATCAAGCATTTTGCCCGTCATCAAAGTGCTTCCCAATTGCTGGTTTCCTCGAGAGTATTTTCTATTTAATACAAGGGTATTTTCCAAGTCACTGGGCTGGTATGTTATTTGCGCTTGACCTGCTTAAAGGTGCAGTCTTCTTGGCTAGGCGCCAAGGAAGGAATGCTCACAACACGTGGTTTCGCACACACCGCTTCAACTCTCAGGCAGAACTACGTCTTCTCCACTCATAATGGTAAGAACCTAACATGGAAAAGCTCTGAAGCATTTGTGAATGAAAGATGAGAACACCGAAACAGGGAGTGGAAATTTGTCAGCAGAAGGGAAGGGGATAATAATAATAGGCAAAGTTAGCATAGAGCATTTAAAAACACCAAGGTGTGTACAATGGAAAAATTGCAGGCATTGTATTGAATTCAGGTGGTTAAGTGAACCAACTTGCAACATACCGCCCACGGTGTGGGCAATCACGCTAAGCAAAACTGCTTGGAAAGCGATTATCCAGTCAATTTTACCAAACCTCACTTCACGAAGTTAGCAATTGCTTATGCCAGCACTAGAGGTGACGCGCTAACTCTCTCATCTTCCTTATTTGCGAAATTAGGGTGAGGGTACATATTTTGAGCCAACATCGGAAAGTCAGATGGAATGTGTATTCCTCGACGAGGTTGGGACTGTTCATGAAACATGAAACCACCAACAAAGTAGGAAGAGGTCCATTGCTCACCACCGACTAAATGACAAGCATATATTTGTATCCATTGCTCTGATGGTGATAGCAAGTGCGGCTGAAGCAAGGCAGGGTTACATTACAAGATATGAAAGCATCAAGGTCAAGCTAGCTGATGTTGACCACGCGGAGAGAGGCGCCAAATGGAAAGAGAAACTGGTTTCCCTATTTAGTGCCTTGCATGCACAGTTTTGCAAATGAAGGCACCGTCTTCTGCATTTGTCGGTACACTAAAAGACAAAATTTGCAAAGGCCATTTAAACACCACCTGCTGTCAAGGAGAATGCTTGGGAGAAATCGCGTTGTGCTAGAACTTACTCTCGCGCTCCTCCTCTTCCGGCGACTTTCCTGAAGTCGAGGTTACGAGTCTCAATTATTAAATGCTGTAAAGCTTTTCCACTTATTCTAGCTACAATTCGTGTTTGCAATTCGAACGGACAACTCGGTTATTCCTCAATATTCATTGGCCAAAACGAAAGTACAAAGTAATGCTCAAATTACACCACTCACCATTTTGCGTAAAATCCGCGGACACTGTCAAGTATGATTTTTCAGTGCCCCAAACAAAGTTCGCATAATCAGCACCAGAAGTTGCAGGAAGTGTTCCATAGAATACCCGCAAATCTAATGTGGTGTTTTTCACCATGTGATCTAAAACATGAAGAGTCAACACTGGCTTAGCAAATGCGTATCGAATTGTAATAACTTGAATGTGGTCCTTTGCCACCGATTATCTCCTTTCGACTCATTATGTTTCAGCTGAAGCCTCTTGTGTTTAATCTATCCGTTTACCACACCCTAAGTTGCCACTGCCAGTAGCACGTGGTTTCCAATCATTTCACTCACCGATCTGCAGAATTGTGAGTCTGCTGAATGAAAGAGAGCTAATAGTCTACCTTGAGAATACGAAAATGGCACCCTAAAACGGACACTTGATTTGTATTTGCAGCTCAATTGGTGGTAATTAACACTTGTTTTTGCATTGTAAGGAAATGAACCTACCGGAGCACTATTAAACCAACAATCCTATGAACGCAAGACATCTGTGTAGTAGCAGCGACACCACTACGACTGAATCAAATAAACTATCCGTGATCAAAATTAGTTACCGAACTGGCCATACAATTCTAAATATAGACAAGGCTTCTTAGGAATTATTTAAGGTTGCCCTTGAGCATGCTGCACTGGAGGTTTCAAAAGCCTACAAAGAATGTTCTTAATTCGGTAGGAATGAATAAGAGGTAATGACGCTTTGCTATGTCAGTACCGTAAATTAATAAATCATGCGTTGCACCAGAAGGGCTTTGAGGCAAACCGAGCTTTTATTGATGGAAACTCCATCATTCACTCGTCACAGTCTACACGTCCCAATATTGCAAGCGAGTGTCTCACCTCGATGGCGTACGTTAGCGCAGGACCTGTGGAATGCAAATGTGGGGAAGAGTTGGCTCAGTCACTTGATAGCCATACAAATAGATCAGTGTATCACGACCGATGAAGGGAAACCAGCTTATAAACTTACCGAAGGAGGTCCTTGTTATTTGGTTGCACGTAATGGCCAATCGAGTCGGTGTCAAAGTAAGAAAGTTTGTGTGATGCTCGAATTATTTGGTGCGGGCTTACCGTGACACGTTAACGCTGAAGCATCTTGGTTGGAATGTACAGGTCTAAGTTGTATTAGCTGAATCATCCGCTCAAGCGTCTTGTCACGGCAGTTGTCAATGCACACGTCCTTTCCCTCAAGCAGTGAAAGGGCTCCATCGGATCAACAGCACTGCAACCTACGATAGCAATCCGCCACCTCCGGCTATGTTCCTGGGTGTTGCAGCATAATTTTTTATATTGCATGTTAACAACTGCTTACTACTTTGCCGCGTGATTCGCGCATATGAGCGCAGACACGGCATCGTAATCACCTATGCCATTTTTAAAAGTAATATGAGGTGCTAGAAGGAACACTTAAGTTCTGCCGATAATTACAACGACAGACGTTATTTCGTTAGTGAAAAAGGAGCTTTTACGGGATACAATGGTTGTTTTAAAAATTCCCATGTTATATCCGCAATTACTTTTCCTCATCTTTCCCCAAGGGAGCTGAAATTAAGGCAGAAGTGAAAGCGTGTTTACTGTTTTCTGCCAACAACATGATGATACTGCGTGGTGCATTGGTGGAGTGCATGAAGTACAGCAATCTATCTAGGCACGTGGCAAGCTAATGTGGTTGGTAAGATGGCCTTCCCTTCCGAATGCGCATGAGAATAAGATCCGTAGAGTAGAATTAATTCACTTGCGGAACATCAACAGTGTTCTTGTGGGTAAGTAAAAATTTTCCTTTGTGAAATTGATTCCAGCAAATAAAAGACGGTACTGGTTAATCTTATCGGTGCAACTGTTATTTTTACCAAATGCACAACTGAACTTTGTCAAGATTACTTAATCTTGCCAGGTAATTGGATGCATGTAGATGTAGATGAGTATCATTTTGCAAATCACAATTTGTCATGGGCCCTTTCGTGTGGATGAGTCCCCTTTGGTTAACTTCTTTTACCACATACCCTTTGTGTGAAAGAGTGATTTTTGTGCAATTCACTAACTGCATGGGCGTGTAAGACAAAACCCGTTTGAGTGGTAATGTGCAGCGTGATTGTGGGCTGGGATGAGTTTCGTTTTGCTTTCTTGATAATGATTAATGGTTACAAGTGTTTAGGAGTATTTCGAACGGATTTGGATCGGCCACATTGGTATACGTGTGGATGCGTCATACGTGGACTGATTTTCACCACCCTATGGTAGTAAGTGCAGCAGAATTTGTTTCTTCATAACCACTGCCCTGTGTCCCCACAAGTGGACAAATTTCGTCCAGTGATTTGCATTTCGCAAAAGTGTTGTTTGTGCGGATAAACTCGCTTTGCTAAAATTAAACCAAATTTAAAACAAAATGTGCAGTTAGTTTTGCCGTGAGAGAGTACAACTTTCAATTTCCGTATAGGGATACATTTGCCCTGCATATGTACATGCGAATGAAAGTGGCTTTGCTAGCTTGTTGTCTGATCAAACTGCCTCGCGTGTGACGAATTCAGGCGTGAGTAAATTTCGCGTAGAGAACTCGCTACTGCAGAATCGGTGAACGTGCGGGCAACCTCCGCTCGACGAATTTGATCTTGCGATGCGAGTGGGTATGTAGACAGAGTTTGTTTAGGAGAACGGTTTCCGGCAAGCACATGCACGTGTTGATCAAGTTTGTTGTGAAGAATTGCTTTTGCCATGCGACTGCACTTGTGGATGAAATCGCCTCATTAGTTCACGCATGTACAAATTACTCTTGCAGCATGACTAAACGAATAAATGAAATTGCTTTGGAGCATGTGATTTCGCTATGTGACTTGGTGTGCTGATGGGTTTCGTGTGGGATAACTGGTATGCAAGAGGATTGGGGCGATGGTGTACACTAGATTTTTGACATTGAGTTTGGCATGTGACTGTCCGCTGGAATGACGTTCGTCTGGCCAAATTGCCTTTATCCATATGACCGCATTTACAGGTGGATGCCTCCTGCTTAAATACTGATGGTTTGAATTGCTGAAGGTGAAGCTAATTTTGTTTGCACGACGGTATGAATGGGTAAAGTTTGGAGAAAGTGGTGTGGGAAGAGTTGATTCACAGCGCAGGTCTACATGCAGATGCACCCTGCCACTACCAGTTCGCGGTACTTCCCAGCATTTTGATTCAGCTTCGCTTTAAATAGAAACAGTTTATACCTAGTGGGTTACTTGCGTTTTAAAATAAATCGCGCCCTCTTTGTGTCGGTTTGGTCCAATTTGCTCAAAAATTTGCACAAATTTTGGCCAAAATTTATAGATTTGAATTTCCATTTTCATGCCGTTTTATTAACTCGGTTTGCTGTTTTAATCGCATCTTAGAATTGCATAAATTATCTTGTCGCAACAATTGCGGTGTAACTTTACTGCTGACTTTAGGTTTGTCTTACTCCTACTCCCAAACTCAGGGTAATGATCACCACATTTTGGGGTGCCCTGGCAACGTTGTGCAATCTTTGCCATAAATAACTAATTTTTCGGATGATTTGACTGCACTTGCACACACAGAGACGCAGGAAATGCATGCTTATCGGTGATAAATTAATGTGTGGTTCGGTTTGGACTGTTCGCATTTCCTAAGCGTCCTTATCAAGAATTTCGTACGTTAACTAACACGAGAGCTGTAATAACACGTTTAGCACTTGCTATATTCCTAGTAAAAATAAACGACAAACTAATATTTGTTTGGTAGTTTGTATGTTTGCCTCACTATACATGATGTCCCTCTACTAACAGGGAGCAGCGCATTCATGCACATCTTGAATAAGTTTGCTTTTTACGGCTCTGATCCTGAATTGCATTTCATGGGCTGGAAAACAAAACTGTTTGTTTATGGATGAAAGCCATGAGGATCGTCATCGGATAAGCATGGTAGAGCGGTACTGTTTTCACCGCATGAGGTGTTTGCCTCAAGTTCTGGAATTAAAACTGTCTGTTACACCTGACAAATGAAATAGTTCGCTGAATACACTTTAGGTTGTGTTTGATTTTGTCACACGACCGTCCATGCATTCACTTCCCTAAACACCCAAAGTGAGAATAAATTCGCTTTAAAAGACATCGCTCAAAAGGCGGTAAAGTTCTCCTCTAATAACCCTTCTGCCTCTGGAATTCCAAAAGTGTCACTTAACCGCGCGCAAGTCAAAAGCGCAATTGAATGCATTGAAAGATGTCAAAGTGAGTCAACTTTGCGGAACATGAAGTACAGTTGATGGACCCATTGCCTTGGTTGAAGCACATGTTCTGTGAGAAGCTTCGGCGTTAGTGAAGTCACCCAACTTCAAACTTGCAAATAATCACTCTCAAGTTGGTATGCCTCCATAGTGCAAGAATCTCACTCCTGTGGGTGAAGTCGTTGTATATTCTGCAAGATGAAAATGGGTGGTACAAAATCGCAGTTGCCTGATGCTTGGATAAGGAAACCAAGTCAAAATCTTCGTTAGTGAGATCTTAATATGGTCACGTAGTAACAACACAAATTGGATTTTGTGGAGCAACCACCCACTATTTCGTTTCCCACTGACGCTAACCACTCAATATCCTCACAACGGGTAAGGTGACATTTAACAAATGCATGTTCTCCCTACCGCATGGGCAAACTTGCCAAGTTGCTGTCGCACTGGTGATGCATAATGTCTGATGGTCCAGACTTGATTGTAACGACCCGTGACCCCCACAACGTGGGAGGATTTGCACCTTCGGACGATAAAATGGGTTTCATTCGAGCTCATTATGCTGAGACGCTACACATAGTGCTGCTTAGATTCGCCTTCTACCGCACTTTGGCTAGTGTCTCCCAAGCTATGTCATTATAATCATGACGGCGTTGAGCTTGGATATAAAATTGATTGGCCGGATCCTAAAACATGTCAGCTAATGCCTTATTTCAAGTGTAATAACAAACAGTGAACAGTCTAGGTCATCTCCCCTACTTTACCGTGCACAAAGCTGTCATTTAAATGAAATGCAAAAATAAGGTGAAAATGGGAAGAGGCTGCTTACCCGAGCAGTGGACAGCGAAGTTAAGTAAAGCAATAACCTTTATCGTACCACCCTTCCATGACTAGAGAAGTAGTTCATGTGTATTTGGGCGACAGACAACCCAAACTCGGAACTGCGATTGGTTAATGTGTTGAAGCAGCTGTCAACAACTGAGCTGCTGCTCCGTAAAAACCTAGTCGTGGAGCATGCAAACAATTTGCCATGAGCTAGGCACGCACCCTCAATTCTGAAAACGAATAGGCATGCACCCCAACTGAAAACGCAGCACATTTAAATCAAGGTCTATTTGGGGCATAGGAGATGCAATTGTGCGCGAAGATGTAACTGCGCAGCACCAAGAATGCACCATCTATGAGGAGAGGTCAAAATAAAACTGAGGCCAAGAATGCACTACTTATTCACAGGTGCGAAATGACTCAAAGTTCTCATGAGACTTTGTCTACTTTACCTTCTGCCCCTGAGACGAGAGCCATTTGCCATGCGGCGCCAAAATCGCAAACATCCGCAAAAGACCTATTTTGTGGGATTATTTTTACTTTCGTCTCTTTCTTGAGAATCGGGAGCGATTACTCGATTGCAAATTTTTNTTTGGCTAGTGTCTCCCAAGCTATGTCATTATAATCATGACGGCGTTGAGCTTGGATATAAAATTGATTGGCCGGATCCTAAAACATGTCAGCTAATGCCTTATTTCAAGTGTAATAACAAACAGTGAACAGTCTAGGTCATCTCCCCTACTTTACCGTGCACAAAGCTGTCATTTAAATGAAATGCAAAAATAAGGTGAAAATGGGAAGAGGCTGCTTACCCGAGCAGTGGACAGCGAAGTTAAGTAAAGCAATAACCTTTATCGTACCACCCTTCCATGACTAGAGAAGTAGTTCATGTGTATTTGGGCGACAGACAACCCAAACTCGGAACTGCGATTGGTTAATGTGTTGAAGCAGCTGTCAACAACTGAGCTGCTGCTCCGTAAAAACCTAGTCGTGGAGCATGCAAACAATTTGCCATGAGCTAGGCACGCACCCTCAATTCTGAAAACGAATAGGCATGCACCCCAACTGAAAACGCAGCACATTTAAATCAAGGTCTATTTGGGGCATAGGAGATGCAATTGTGCGCGAAGATGTAACTGCGCAGCACCAAGAATGCACCATCAATGAGGAGAGGTCAAAATAAAACTGAGGCCAAGAATGCACTACTTATTCACAGGTGCGAAATGACTCAAAGTTCTCATGAGACTTTGTCTACTTTACCTTCTGCCCCTGAGACGAGAGCCATTTGCCATGCGGCGCCAAAATCGCAAACATCCGCAAAAGACCTATTTTGTGGGATTATTTTTACTTTCGTCTCTTTCTTGAGAATCGGGAGCGATTACTCGATTGCAAATTTTTTGCAGTCTGGCAGTCTGCAACCGAAATGCGCCGCAGTGTCTTTTTGAAATAGTTGAGGGAAAACACTTAACTCGGAAGTCTTGGCATGAATGCATATTTCACCACTTGCCCATTCATTGCTACCAAGGCTTAAGAGAGTATTCGCTGCAAGTGTGTGCTTTTGGCATCAGCTAACCAGGTAGGTTAACACAAGACCAGTGCTTGCAAACAACATGAGATGTATTGTGAACTGGTTTGTGTTTCAGCAGTTGATTGCACAACGTAGCGCTGCAAGTGTAAACGTGTTGTGTAGCCGAAATGGGATCGAAAGAAAGGGAGTGTGAGTCTACTTGCTTCCCTGTGGCGTGTTTGTCACTACACTGTCCGTCTACGCGGATTCGTCAACGTGGATCAGCAGTAACTACTATTCGCTAATAGCCTCAGATATGACATTTCGGTGGTAGTCGAATCCTGTCACTGCTGATGCCAGATCTCCTTAGAGCAAGCGCAATGCAGGAGTGCAATCGACACTCATTGCGTGAATGAGTGCATGATGTCAGCGGCGTGCTCAAATGGTTGTTGGTAGACAAATGATCTGCTATGCTCTTCTCTTTGGCTTGTGAGCAATGGTGTTGCATTCATTTGTCCATCGATATGCCAGAGGTATGCGGCTGCCTGTGGGTTATCGCAAAGTGGTGGGTGCAGCTTTAGTGCTACTCATCGTTCTAAGTAGGAAGGCGAATTTACCATGCTAAGGCAGGTGTGAGAGATTAAGCTTTGTCAAATCATTTGGCCTTAATGCACCAACACCTGGGTTATGGCAGTGAGCACACTTCGTGGCAACAAATGTCCTCAGGTTCGCTCTACTTTAGACACTGAGCTCAAACTTCAGTCTTACAGTGTCTTTATCAATTACCGCTGTCAGATGTCTTTTCAGTTTTTTTACTTTTAAGCAAGGCAAACGAACGAACGAACGAACGAAGAGGAAGCGACTAAGCAAAAATACCGGCTAATAGCTTGTCTGAAACACTAAAATGAGCGGAAACAAATGTGGATCGTTTTATGCTCTGTGATCGCTTTCAGCTCCTTTGACAACGAAATCGACGCGAATGAACGCTTGGCATTTGCCAAATGGTGAGGAAGGAAACGATGTCCGCGGATCAACATCTTCGGCCACTAAGCCCCCATAAGCATGCTCTGACTTTGGTAGTTGCTTTAGATCATTCACAGTTTAGCCCGTCGCTGCCATCTGAAGGAAGCGAATGTTGGCGATGTGGAACGGGACATGCTACCATTAAGTGGTAGTCACTCCCCAGATCCTTAAGAATAGTGAGACTCTTCTACAAAATCACGTCGCACAGGGTAATGATTGTTCTGTGTAAAATCAACTAACGAAGTGAAGAGAACGAAATTTGGCAGGTGCTCTATCCACAAATGCGAAATCTATTTCATTCCATCTGCTAACGTAGAAATTCCCTTATATTCGCTAGTGGGTACTCGAACTTCGCAAAATGAAAACGAAATTCATAATCGGTCGCGAACTGCATGGAATGAGAAATAGGGAGCAGAAAATGGATGGTAAAATTTGGAGGGTTTCAATTAAAGCATAATGAGAATGAAATGGTAGTTGGTTGGCTATTGAAGGGCATGGTGCCCTTGTGAGGCATTTACAGTAGACATTGGTAGCCACACCTTCAATAGTAACACATCCAACTGTGCTTGCAGACTCCGCGTCGGCTACTTCAGCTGGAGGCATCCCTCTTTCCCCATGCTAGCCGCACTGATGAGGACACATTGCGCCAAATGGCATGAAACGCCACTGAGACAAACCAGGTTTTTCTTGCCAAAAGTGAGCTCTTCTCCTCTCCTCGCCAGACTCCCCCTTTTACAGGTCGCAATTCACCTGGCAAGTCTCAAAGCTAAAGATAACAGCGTAAAGAACTCAAAGGAGAGACAAAGGTGCTTGAAATAAGATTCCGAGATGTTTATTTTGCCTTTCCAATGCGCTGCACTTTTGACAGTTTTCAAAACCTGGGAACTAAGACGATCTATCCAACGAAATGGGAGACATGAGGATAGTGACAACGTGGTGCCGAGACAATTTCTCTTCATTCAAAACAAAACGAAAACAAAATAACTAGCATGTGACGCGATTCTGTCATTCCCTTCTCATACTTCTCCCTATAATGCCACCCGAAATAGGCGAAGCACACAGCACCTACATCGCACTCCAAGTGATCATATTGCTGGTCACTGTCATGGGGCCACCCAAAACGATCCACTCACTGATCCCCTAATGGATTTAACACGTAGCGATGGCAAAGGATAAGGTTGAAACACTCAGCAAACAACACATTTACAGCATCAGTAGGCGAAAACTGGTTGACAAGGAAACGGGAGGTCTACGGCCTAGGTGGCAGCATTGTGGCCAGCCAAAGGATGCACAGTAAGCTCAATGGCATCTGAGTTCTGCTATCGCGTCTCCGACTTCGACTTCTCCAGCTTCTCATTTGTACAAATCTCACAAGTCACAGCTGCTAAACCCGCCTGAACCGAAAGAGGCACCATCCTTAGCCTTAAAAATTCAAAAAGAAGGTGACGAAATACGATTAAATGAAGATCATAGTAAATCTTGTAGCACCAGCACCAACATAGGCAGACGCGGTCACCTCTTTTCTTCTTCACCCTCATTGTAAACTACCGCACCTCCTTCTTTCAGTCCAGTCAACTACCGGCAATGTTGACTTGCTGTTAAACACCTTTACCAAGGGCAGTGGAATTCCTCTAAGCGGCAGTCCTTCAAACTCCTCACAGACTGCAGGCGGCAATTTGTTAGTGAGGTCGACAAATTAGGGATGCGCAAGAGCCTGCTAACCAGAAATGCGCCACGTAGGGTTAACGATTAAAATTGGTGCATGAAGAAGCTGCTGCTTGAAGGAATGTACTGCCATTTCGAGAGATAATGCTTCCATGGGTTGGTCACGGCATCCGCTGCAAAGACGAGAATCAGCATTAAAACAGATGAGGCTTGCCGTGAGAGTGATAAGAAACACAGAAATATTGATGCATAGAGACCACGAATCAAATTGCTAGGATGGAGTAGAATGCACCCGTGTGCATTGAACCTGACGTTGACTGGAGTGTGCCCTTGCTGCTACTACCTTCTACATTTAGCCACACTGTTGGTGCCGATTGCCAGTGCTGCTCGTCTCTAGTGGTATTGGAAATGTGAAGTTATTTGTATGGGTACAATGCAATTCCAACCTCTCATTTCACGAATTAAAGGACCTGCGCTAAGCGCCGTTAATGCTATGGAGCCTATGCTAGGTTATGTCTGTGGGGTCACGCAATCTCGCTCAAAATGCCTAAGATGAGACAAAAGTATAAATTGTTCAAGATGACAGCCGCTTCTTAAAAGACAACACCAATTAACTCATTATATCTACGCCCCTGTGTCACAAAATACCAGCACTTAAATGTTTGAAGTTGAGTCGGTTTTACGCGCTGGAGGGCACGAGTGCCGAAGTAGGCTTGGGCTGGATAATTGGGCAAGATGGTGGTGTAGGTGATTGTAATCCACCACATACTCACAAATATTTCATGATTGAATCTGAGGCCAAGTGCCATATTCGTTGGGAAAGGGATGAGGTGGTTAATGACGTACTATCCGAAACTGCTCAAACATTGTTTGCTTTCATTCGAAATGAATTGCGGTGTCTGCTAGTCATGAAGAATGGTCCACGCATTGTTTGATGGTTGCGTATTTCAACACCACTCAAAGTAACAAAAGTTGCATTAATCAGTTTCGCTGACTTATCTCTCACCTAGGTGCCTTTGATGCATGCGGCAATTTCTGTGTTAGCTAAACTCTTTCTCCAAGAGTGAATGAGGTGACACTAGCCGCACACCCATCCAAGCCGCCTTTGTACCATAGAGGTGCTCTTTGAAGATGAATTTGTCTTGGTCATGGGCGTCAACCATAAAGTAGGTCAAATTGTCATTTTGTCTTCGTGCGGTGGCCTTGAAGCACAAGCCGCACACAGTGCGGTGCAATTTAAACCGACAGAGATGACCTCCGCTCAAAGCGAATCGCTCAACTGCACATCGCCATATGGGTCGCAGGCTGAGAAATACACAAGAGGCTTTTCATGGGGCATGAGAAATGGTAGACGCGTTCACACAAACCGTTAGGTTGGGTATTATGATTGCATTCAACAAAATTAAATGTGTCTGTAGGGACCCGATCTGGGCACATTCACTTGCTCAAAAGCTCCAAGGAATATGCGTCATTAGTCGTGGACGCCGTCACATGGTTTGTCACGGTAAGAAGGGCCTCCACTTTGTTTTTTATGTGCTCGAAGGTGCTGCAGCCGACGAGAAGGATGGAATACCTTTCAGTGCCACATTTTACCGCGTTCCTCTCCTTCATCAAACCAGTGTACGTGGTTTTAGAATTTGTAGTATGCAAAAATCTAAAATTGTTAACGCATAACCCATCCTCCCCTCGGAGATCCACCCTCATTCACAATGTCCAAGGTTGAGACATTTGCCTACTTCCATCCTACTAATAGATTCACAAAATCATGTATCGTCAAACTGATAACCAGGCTTTCTTGTGAGCCATGCACGCAAGCATCCGCTAGATATGCTGAGGTGAAGAAGAAAGGGGCGCAGACGTATTTACAAAACCGAGTCATTGGATTACTGGCATAGAATGCAATGGATATTATGGATGGTCATAAAAGTGCAAGCAATGTGCTAGCATCTAAGATGCGCCATTTCCCCATGTTCTCATTCAAAGCCATCTGTTAGTGAAAGTGGGTGTCACTAAATGCACTTCTAGCAGACTACACGTCACAAGTAACAATTTTGTAGCTTGTATCTTAAGCAAAACAGTCGAAAATGCTTACGAAACCTGAACGTTTACACACAACTCAAACTCACGCACCCTTGGTGCAGGCACTAATCACAAGCTCAACAGTGATGAACCACCCACCACACGCTCTGCCCACACACCAATCGCCGCTCTGTGACTCCATTTCCTACTATATAACTGCGTACAGGCAACTTCGCTGGTCATCATTAACAAGTGGGACGAAGAGTATCATTGCCATTCTTATTTTCGCTGCCTGCTGCTCAGGTACGTGTTCATTTCTTCGACTCCCACTGCCTACTTAGTTTGGCACTAAATACGATAGTTTCATGCATGCTATAGCGCTATTAATAAAGCATTTTACTAAGCATAATTGAGCAAGTTGATGTTCCTCGGAATGCGTTCATGAGGGTGGCCATCGAGGCTCCTCACCTCCATACCTACAAAATGGTCAGTTTGACACGAAAGTGCTAGCAGGCACCTAAAGCCAACCCTTTATCTAAACACGTCTGACGACTCAGCATAACAAGATGAAAACACGCTCTTTCTTCTCAAGCTACAAGCCATCCTACGTTATGGGGATCACGCGTTGTTGGAAAGCCCTCGGGACAATCGGACACCATGCACTACGAGTGCCTGGGCAAATTTGTAAGTTCAACAATGTGATTGAATGAGCATGCGCCAAATTTGGAGGAGCAGCCTTTAAATGAGGTGGCCATTTGCTAGCTCATTTCTTGTGACGAGTGCCAAGCAAATTACTTTAGTAGCCAAGAAATCCTTGTCACATTTTGTTGGTTGTGTAGGCATATTTACTGTGCAAACTTCCTTTCTAGAGGGCAATTATCGAACGTGATTCACAAATCAGAGATTTGACAATTAAGGACGCAAGTGTTTCCTGGACGGAACGCAGGAATGGGGCAGCCCTTGTAGCAAGGGTATAGGTATGTCAATTCATTCCAGCATTAGTTTATTTGATTTCATGATTAGCCCACGTAGTTGCCATCCGACCACTGAATCTGGTCCCAATTATCAGTAGTTAACATCACTTCGCAGCATCACTAGTCAACAGCTCAGTATCGGTCCTTCCCGCTATGTCTAATGCGAGCCGCTTTGTCTACTACGGTGGATCACAGAACAATGTGTCCTAAGGCATTTGTTACCACGCTAGGCTAATGCATTAATGCGGCGAAACCGCAGTGGAGTAGAGGCAGGCAACTAATAGGAGACTTTCGTACCTTAGACAAAGCTAGCATCACCTTTAACAACGTGCTGGACCAAGAGATCTTGATACTGCTCGATGATTTCTCCAAACGAAGAATATCTTCAATGACATTCTTCGTTCCGGAGTGCAAGTTTGCACGGCCCGCTGCAGGTAGCTTTGTCCATTTATGATTTCCCATAACATTGCCTGTTTCATAAAACGAAAGGAAATGATGTAAATAGCGCAGGGTTTGAAAATGATCATCCCAATCTTGCTTCAATTGTGACCCACACCTTGCAGTAAAGCAGGAAAGCCTATTTATCGCCCTAAGAGCAAATGCCTTGTTCACCTAGTCATTCGTTTACCAGTGCCCTTGCCATAGTTA
>LWMK02000071.1:486198-502487 GCA_001693075.2 Taenia saginata | reverse complement strand
TAGTCTTTTAATGCCTCTGCAGCAGTGTCTTTGGGTTACGGGAAGCCTACTCAGTGTACAGGCTTCTAATAGGCGCGTTCTTCCAATAAGCCAGGCAGATGCTTTTGCTGATTTCGGAGCCAATTGCCTGTTTTGCCGAGTCAAACTTAACAATAAAATCAGGAACGCGCAAGCCTTACATGATCGTCTGCATTTTGGTGTAGGCTAGTCAGCCTTCAACAATGCAGGCATCTCGCTGGCGCAGTGAACATGAAGATGGGAATTTGTAGGCGCCTAGTGGATGTGGGATCGCTGCTAGCCCAATCTCGCCACCAGATACACCAGCAAACAATGGTCTCGCATGCAAGCGGTAAAATTGGAGGGTAGACAGCAGCAATTTTTGGTAATAACTAAAGAAAAATACAGACAGACAATTGGCTCAGCAGGGCCTATATCGGTTGCAGTAACTTGAGATCCAGAGGACATTGCTTGATTGTCACTCAAGTGTGGTTGAAAATCAACCCAGCAACGACGAAACGGGAGGTATGTAAATGCCGGTGAGGATTTCCATCCCAACAAAAGACCTCTTAAATTTGAGATAAGTGTGTGGCCGAAAGGAACACTGGGTCTGTTTTGCCTGTCTACAATCACTGTTCGTGATTATGTACCTTATTTGCTGCAAGATAGCCTACGTTTCAACAAAGTGGCCTGTCTGAGATGCATCGTAGCAGGTGCGAAAGAACTCGGCAGTCCGCATTCTAAATGGTTTTCCTGCCAGAGTGATCGCATGCTGTCGTGTCCAGTAATTGCAACGAACTCTATTACAGAAGGACTGCCAGAAATTTGAACTTCGTTTGAACGACACCAGTGACAGGGAGGGAATGGGAACAATGCCAGAGGAGCATAGGTATATCCTGACGGTGTTTGAGCTTGTACTGATTGCGTACAGTGTGTTGGAGCCAGAGCACCCTCGAATTTTCATAATATGTATACAATTTCTCTCTTCTATAGCATGACGAAAGTCAATATTGTCGAGGCGCATTGGGTTTAAGCACGCATAGATCGACTTTCCACATGTTCTGCTATGCCATGCAATGAGTCGCGTGGCTCCGTGTGATTGACTTCTCCTGCATTTAAACCCAATGAAATTCTCGGCATCAAGGCATCCTCCAATATCTCTTCGCTTTTACATGAAGCTTACACGCGGACACAACGAGAACATGCTCTACCAAATCATTAGATGGGTGGCATTAGGTTGAGTGGGTAGAAGTGAGCAGTGGGCGGGCAAAGTGGTTTGCGGAAGCAAACGGATGAGGCCAAGGACCTCCTCAGCAGTCAAAATCTGCACCACGACATCTGTGTTGCTTGGAAATCCTGATATATTAGTTAAAAAGCGGTAACTTGCAAACTAATGATGCGCAGTCCTACTGGGCGGGAACTTACTCGATATGTGCACAAGTTGTAGGCCGAAGATGCGATTGAACGAGGCTAGTCCAGTCCATAGGGAAAGTGTGCCTCATCCACTGGTGAAAGAAATGTGCCAAGTTGCTTCTTCGACATTAGGATGCAGTGTTCACCCCCAAAAGTGTTGTTATTTGATTTGACACTGTTGGAAACTGCAAATTTCTCCCACCACCTCATGCCATCATGCAAAAGCCAACACTCCTCACCTCCTCCATTCCTCTCCACCCACACGCAGGTGAACGCTTAACTATGCGCTTCCACGAAATGCCTGTGCTTTGCGATGTGAATTGCGTCCGTCTTTCTGCCCTATCGCAACTTTTGACAAATTCTGATAGGTGGCTGCGATATGCTCTACAAGCCACTGATTCCGTACAAGTGTTGGGAGAGCCCTCGTCTTCTGTCCCAGTCTTAACACATGACCGGATGAGTGCACGTCGGCTCGAGTTCTCTTGTCTCCACGCTGCTACTACATGTCTTAGTGCTTTGAAGTCCAGTACAAGGTTATCGCTTGTGATCCCATTTGCACATGGCAGGTTTTGAGATCTTTGCAAATCTGCACAGCATTATACCTATCCCATTAATTAGAGAACCACTTTTACATGCTAAGCCTCGCCTCCGACTAGTGAAATTTAGTGCTCAGTAAAAGAATAGGAGCATGCCTTCCCATCCTTATTGACTGCCATTTTTAGCTATCGCAGCCATCATCTGCTCCGACGAAGCCTAATTTGTTCCACTTCAACGGCCTGATTGCCATGGCCTTTTGCGAACCCATAGAGTCAATTTGATAAGTTAAGTGCTCATATCTTTTTAAACGCAATCATCCTCCTCTACAAGTTCTGCGTTTTGTTTAGGCCCTCGCATTCACCTGAAATCGCCTGAGGTCGCACACAAACTTGAGTACCATTCTATGGCTTCGAAATCCAAAGGGATGTCCAAGGCAGGTCTCACAATTTGTGGAAATGGAAATGAATGTTGTATGGTGCCACACCAGGCGATCTCGTCTTTCTAGCATCCATCCCAGTGGCATGGTGTGAATGACCACGAGTAGAGTTGGTCTCTGGCAGCAGCACTGTGGTCAGGTGCAGAAAGCAGCACACCTGACAGCAGCACCACACCTCAATCAATGTCATGGTCAGTGCACACAGCTGAAGCCAACTTTGTTCTAGCAGCCTGTCTTGTGGTCTGTGTGTATCATGCTTGCGCATCATATGATACCACCTCGTGCTTCATCTTCTGGCAAGGCGTTGGTTCTATTTACCGGGGCAGAAATTTATTGTGTTTTGATTTTACAACGCCAAGAATAGGGAGGATGGTCTGAGAGTAGCACACCCCGGAAAGATTTGTTGATGTCAGTGGCGTTTATTGCGGGGTTCCAGTTCAAATGACTGGACTTTGTGACGTGGAGCCTAGAGGAAGACCGATTTTATAAATTACTGTGGAGACTCAGGAGAATGCACTGGATTTAAGACCGATTTGCAGTGTATGATAGCAATTATTTCATATTGTGCTACCAATACCAGCAGATTCCCTGTAAATGAATTGGTCTCAGCTGTTATTGCATGCCAATGGAGGAGGATAGGGCCGAAGATATAAACCGCATTTACTGCTTTCCGATCGGTGTGAGTTAACTCATTATAGTGAGATGTGATAGCCATCAGTCGCACTGTCATTTTGGCAATTTTTAACAAACCTGTTCCTTGTTTTGGTTTAACATACCTTAACCATTGCTGCGGCGTGTTGGTACATCACTGTTTGCATGCTTTGCCAAGCAGTGATCCTAACGTACCCTAACGCCAACAACTTTCTTCTACAGCTTCGTAGAAATGAACGCTGAGGAATGGAGGGTAAAGGAAGGGGATGAGAAGGCACATGGAGTGTCAAATGAAATAAGCCGGTCAGATACCTCGTTGGACATTGAATGCTTCAATGATAAGCTTGCTGGTAGATTAGAGGTTGCTCCGTTGCACAATACTTACGCTATACGAGGCATTGGAAGCCTTTCTGCCACGAAGAAATCACAATTCGGAGTTGCATGAAAATCAGCTAAATGTGCACAGCACAGAGTAAAGTGGGGGTTACACTAGTCTATGCCTTTATACATGAAGACGTCGAAGAGTAGAATCCAGAAATTAATCGCTTCATGCAGTACTGGCTGGTCTGCATGACATTACATGCAATCTTAACGGCACCGTTTTACACCAATCGACTGCTACTGCTCGTTTGACACCAATCGGTTGCTACTACTCAGCACACTCTCAGTAGTGTGAAGGCCTCTCTTGACGGTGTTCAAAGCCTCATCCCTTCTTCCGTAGGATTTCCAGAACTGCCATGCACACTAATACAATCATGTAGACATGAAGCCAAAGTTATGTTGTCTGCTGAAGGTGCACTTTCGGAGGCAAGGGTGAAATCCACCACCAGAAATGATGCGTTGCTAGTCGATTCGCCTGCGAAGTCAGAATATTGTGTACAAGTGCAGATTACCTGTGAAGCTTAAACTGAGAATGTCTTGTTAGCAGTTTTGTTGACACCTGAAATCGCTGCTTTTGAGGAAGAAATGGTGGTTTGATGGATTAGTGCTCAAAAAATATTAGGGCGTGAGAGACAAATAAATAGTTGGAAGCGCAGTTGGACAGCCTGTATTCAAGTAGACTCCAAGTCACTAATTGTGATGAATCCCATGCTGGGCGGACATGTTCTGCACAACCACGATATCGTCAATTGCATGCTTACGCTTGACGCCTGCAATCCTTCATTTCTTGCAGTTCGCTCGTAGTTCTTGAGCTAATATATTGTCCGCTAATGAGGATGTGATGCCTAGTTGCTAAGTGCTTGCCCGACGCAACCTCTACCCAGACCTAATAGATAGATAGAGGGATTTCCAGCCATGGAAAGATCCTTCCCAAAAGGGTCATGGACAAAGGTTAAGCTGAATGGATGAGGTGATTTATTTGAAGATGCTGCCCCTTTATGCCATTGTCATAGGCGATCTGCCTCTGCTCCCCTATCTTAAAGGCCTCGATGAAGAGGACTAGGTGACTAGATTCAAGCTGGTGGTGAGCGGTAGCGCTCAGCTCGAACCGGATAACTGAGGTGATATCATTGATTTAGCAATGCGCTGCATCGGCAAACTAGCGACTTAATAGGACAAAGCTGTGTTTTCATCTTGACAAGAGAATGGGCACCCTGACTCCACCTGCAGCAGCAATGGCAGCTGAAAGTCTAATGTCACTGGGAGTGAGTTTGTGCTGCTTACACGATGCATGCTAGACAAGTTTATTTACAAATAGTGTTTTTAAATGGCATTGCATCAAAAAGGAAGTGACGAGGCTATGTAAGCTATTACTCTACTACCCTAACCAAAGCGTCTGGAGATGATAGTTCATCACGTGCCCATCTGCAACGGCAGGACCTCATCTTGGGGCCAAAAAGGAATGGACAAATTCGCAATGCACAAATCTGAAGCAGGGATGAATTGACGCCCATTTCCGATTCCCTCACTTATCCCAGCCAAGATTTACATTCGCCCTTTTCCACATTGCCTTTTACCTTCCATGCGACGCTTCCACTCTTTGCTACTTGCGTGATTCTCTCCATCTTAGTGCTGAGCGATTGCACTCACCCATGCTTTTGTGCAGGGGAGAATCAACCACTCTCATTAAGACTTTGTTTGCAACACGTTGCACCACCTGGTCTGCTTGGCATTCCATGTAATCCTAGGGTATGGACCGTCTCAGATTGGCTGCTTCGCAAAGGAAAGTGTTTTCGCAAATCCGTTCCCTCGCAGGTATTTTGCATCCCAGATGCGCTGTGACATCGTTGGGTAGACATCCAGCTTAAAGCCGAATCGTCTGCTGTAGGCGCATGACTGAAACACACCAGCAATAAATGTGGTATTGCTGATCGTCTTGCCTCAGTGTCGAAATGCTGAGTGTGGGCGAGTAGGTTTTGTATGAAGTAAAACATGTAAGAATGCATTGGTAGCTATTTAGACAGTGCTCGAATTTACTACCTCTAAGGTTGGGTGGAAATGTGCTACACAATGATGGTAGCATTTAATGGAGTTGGCGAAATTATAGGACGCATTACTGACCACAAACGTAAAATTGACGCTTGAACTCCTTTAATTAGTGCGGTTAGCCCATGCTTGGTTAGCATCGCGTTTTGTCTGTCAGTAGAGCGACGAGACGCACAACTCAGCAGTGTCATAAATCACGACGAGGTGATTAAGTGATTGCTGTATCACACTACCTGTTACTAACGTGGTGGTGTAGTAAGGTGTGAGTCAGGTCGAATAACGCTATTAGTAGAAGCTACTGCTAGACGTCAGTAGACGCAAAAACGACGCTCCCTAAGAGCACTAGACACCAAGTTTAAATACAACGTGATGACTCTTTGCAAAGCATACTTCTCGACGGCTGCGACAGTCTGTGAACCTTGTGATGGTCTGAGCTATATAGGCTGCGAAACCGAGGACTATTTCGTGGCATCGCGTCAAAGCAGATCTACTTCATCATCAATGGTAATGTGAAGCACCGCTGCAATATTCTTATGCCAAAAGGTTATCTTACTGCATTTTCCTTCCCTTTAAATTGTTGGGCCCGATTAAATCTACTTCGCGCAGTAGACGCTCATGAGACGCAATCGATTNTTTAATGGAGTTGGCGAAATTATAGGACGCATTACTGACCACAAACGTAAAATTGACGCTTGAACTCCTTTAATTAGTGCGGTTAGCCCATGCTTGGTTAGCATCGCGTTTTGTCTGTCAGTAGAGCGACGAGACGCACAACTCAGCAGTGTCATAAATCACGACGAGGTGATTAAGTGATTGCCGTATCACACTACCTGTTACTAACGTGGTGGTGCAGTAAGGTGCGAGTCAGGTCGAACAACGCTATTAGTAGAAGCTACTGCTAGACGTTTCTTATGCCAAAAGGTTATCTTACCGCATTTTCCTTCCCCTTAAATTGTTGGGCCCGATTAAATCTACTTCGCACAGCGGACGCTCATGAGACGCAATCGATGGCGGTAAACATTTGGAACCTTAAGCGAAGGCGTAGATGTGGACTAACGCGTCCTTCAATACCTTGCACTGCACGATGTTGATGAGGTCCCATCGTCTGGCAGCAAGACATTGCAATAAATGCATTCGAAGATACGCTAACGGCCTTACAGTGCAAATCATGATTTAGAGAACAGAATGGCCTACATTCGCTATTCCTTCCCCTCTGCACAATCAATTTCAGTGGCCTGGTAGAAAGGCAGTTCAGTAAAATTCTATGGTACATTTGACAGGTAGTTATTTTCGAGGTGTTGGGCTTTGGTTGCTCATGCTCATGACCTCAGCAACAGCTGGGACCCCTGGAAGTTGGCAACGAACGTGACTGACAGGCTGACCCCTACTGGAACAAAACAGACATTTGTCTTAGGCTCGCTGACGAACGTGCGCAGTCAGCCGCCCAGCAACCCACAGAACTTGTCATCTGTTTTAAATGCGATGCAGTCTTCAATCTTTTATTTTAGGACCATCTGCTTTTGAAAGGGTCATGTTGATAAATGATGGCAATTATTCGAAGAGTGCGTTAATAGAGAGCAAAATACTGGGCTACTGAAGCGAAGTGGATTGGGGAAAGTTGATGTCAATGGCAAAATGTAGTTATGGCTAAGTGCTAGATTGTTTGCTTGTGAACGTGCCGGCCCATTTCAGATTGTGAGCACACTCATCTTGTGTGGAGAGGAATTTAGTTTCACTCAAGTATTTGAAGCAACGTTTGCACCATCACCTCCTGCTTTGAGGGTGAGACCACCCATTGCACACAAATAAATTATAGCTGATTGGCTAGAAAAAATTCATGTGTAGAATGGAGTGCTTCTATTTGAATGATTGGTTGGGAAGTTAGTCGGTGGCCGACAAAATATTTGATTGCTAAGTCGGAGAAAGTCGCGAGTATTCTAGTTCCATTAGCGAAATTAAAATGTGACTATTCAAATTTTAGAGAATGATGCCTTCATTTGAAGTCCACTTGTTGCAGCTTGTGCAATTTTCATCAGTGAAGGCGTTACCAGTGGACCTCCAAGTTGTCTTCACGGTGTTTGTTATCACTGGCGATAGCAATGGGTAAAATTCAATTAATTCTTCTGTGACTGTAGTGGGTGCTGCAGCGACTTCTTGAAGCAGTAATTTTAATTGCTGTTTCTCGACTCGCAGTAGTTGACTGCTTTTGAACTACACCCACTTTGAGGACTGAGGGCGTCCTCAGAGAAAGTGAATGGAGATCCTTTGATAACGGAAGACTATTGCATCCACTTTCATGGTTGCCACTTAGCAATGCTTGTCTTCCTGCTTCGGAGACATGCACTGCCTTTACGCTCAGGCGATTGAGAAGCAAAATGGGTTCTGTTGCAGTGGTGAGTCCCTGTTGATTTTAGCAATGGAACTGCATGAAATCAGCAACGAGTCTCTACTTCTAACTGTTCGAATAACAATGAGTGCTTCCTTCAGACAACCGATTTTCAAACCCACCATCTTCAGTGACTCCTCCGATTCACTTATATTCGCAAGTAGCATAGCTGAAGCAGCAATGGACCGATAGCTGACAATCCAGATCATGGAAGCTTGAGAGGATCCTAGTTGGTTTGCAGCTGCCAGATCTAGACGTAAGATCCCTCACATTGTTCTAATGATGCACGCGCAGTCAGTGCTGCACATTCAACCGATAACGGCGAACCATCAAACGGTTGACAACGAAGGCGTAAGGGTGGATATTAATTCGCTGGATGGTCACTGACACAATCGGGTCCATGCAGGTGTTCGTCAATGACAATGATATGCTGGGCCCATTCCTGGAACGATAGCAGTCGAAGAGACGCATCAGCAGCTGTGAGAAATAAGGAGGCCCAAAAGGCAACAGCAATAGTCAAACATGAGTAACGTGTTGATCGGAACAACTGCAGTCATGAGCGAGCCGTGAGCAGTCTGCAGCATCATGGCCAACATCCATTGCATCACTCATCTCGTGCAGCCCTGCATTCAGCTTTGTACTAATTGCTGTTCTTGGTTGAAAACATCTGCTCCATCATCTTCTTCTCATTCCAACCTGTTTGCCCTAAGTTTCTCCCACCGCCGGAGTTGACGCATTCTGACCACCCTGAGTGGAAGTAGACAAGGGTTAGGGATCACGAAGATAGGCGAAATGGCTTGAATTCACGGGGCATGAGACCCGACCTCTCTGCTAGCACACTCGCATGAAAGCGCAGTTCTGCACTGCCAAAGGAAGTGGTCGTAAGCACACAGCATCAAATTCTGCAGCTTTTTCCATTCTCAGTCCATCTTCTCCCTTCAATCCTACACTACCACCTTCTCACCTCTCTGATTTCTCCTCATTCTCAGGCCGGACTCTATGTGAATATACGCTGTCCCACTTCGGACAGATGCCTTACTGCAACCGTGTTTTCACAATGTTCCCTTTTTTAAAGTGAACCAATTGAGCTGCTCCATAAACGTGAATGCAAAATACCAATTTGAGCATTTCTAACGGTTAACCTCCTGCCCAAACAGTCGGTAAACTGGATGTCCAGTTTTATCATGGTGCAACTTCAGGCTCCTTTCCTTTTTGCTTGTCGGGTTTCTTGATAAGCATATGCTGATCGAATCTGAGACCGCGCCGATTACAAAGTCGATGAATCTTAAAGTGCACCATGTTTTTTCCCATCCTGCTTACTCAAAATAAAGGCTGATCATTCCTGCATTCCTAATCAGACCACAAAAATCTCGCTGAGCATCGGGGGTCGGGACTTCAACGCAATGATTGGACAACAGCTGGGTGGGCAATCACGCAGAGTCCACATGGTCACGCTCGAGAAAGAGACTTAGGTCACGGACTATGGGGGCGATAAAGGCAAGACCTTGTGTAAGATGCACTGACTCCCCCTATCCTCAATGGCGTACTTTCTAGAACATGACCAAATGGTATAAGGACATGAATGCATGGGTGATTAGCTCTGTCAGCCCCAAAACAAAAGGACAGAATAGTGCCTCTGTTGCAAACAGAAGGGAAAGAAGTGATCATCCCGTACACAGAAGGGAAAGAAGTGACCATCCTTGTTGCTCAATCTAAGAGTTAGAGCAGTATTTAAGCGTTCCAAGAGTAGTAAATATTATTATTTACTCGACTGCCACAAAGCATGACAATTAGAAGCGCTATGGTCGCATATCTGAATAAAAGGAACTGAACGGAGGATCAAACCGTCTGGGTTCTGATTCCGCGAATGCCGCAAAGGTTTATCTGTCCGATTCGCCTAACGCGGATAATACAATCCAGGCGTTAATCGCATTTAGCTTGCTTAAGTCCCTCCATTCTACCATGCAATTGGCTCGCATTTTACTTCCAGCTATCTATAAACCATTGTAAGTCCACTCATCTGCATAGAACTTCGTGTTTTCGACCACTTGTTGAATGGAGGAAAGCATGAATTGAGGAACGCCTTGACGCACATTGCGCATCTATGGTGTGATAATAATAATAATAATGAGTGTATACTTCGCTATTAAGTGCCCAAATAGGTTTATTTAGAACTGGAATAAAAAGCGCTACTACATTCAACACATTGACGTACCATTAATTGGTTAGGAAAGGGCGGGTTAAAGTGTAGAGAAATAATAAATCCAATGCGCCGATTAACGGGGTCAACTTAGTTTACATTGGCTTGATTGGCAAATCGACGCAATTCTTCACGAAAATCCTTAGAAACTGGGAATGGAAGAGGAATAGGTGGCGGGCTTTGACGTTTGGGATGAGTGGACAGTGGTTTCTTCGTCTAAATGAAGGCATCACGAATTGGTAATGCGTCTGCAAAAGAATGGGGAGAATGGTGGCAGGACTTACAGCAAGACTGGTGGAGGCAAGTATTTCCTCCCTGGACATATGCAGCACGTCAGGCGGAGTGTGTGGTGCGTCGCCCATTGTTTCGTTGGGTAAATGAACTAACCTCGGGGACGTCAGGGCACCATGCGTCAAGGCTGAGCGTGTGATACAGCAAAACACGACTAATTTCTAGTGCATATTTCAAATATAAATATTTTAAAATAACATATGCCAATGAGATGTGTACTACTACGTATTTTTGCCTAAAATACGTACAGCAATTAGTACTAATGAGGCAGTTGTTGTTTGATTTCCGTCTAATTAGCGCCACGAGCATTAAGCTATGGACGATGAAGTTCGATGGGTGCATGCCTTTTCACACAGTGGGTCCAGGTACTGCCGGCACACTTTTAAAATAAATTACAGCCTTTATTGGTGCAGAACAATTGGCACAAATGAGGTACATGGTTTCGGTGTTGCAATGAAGTCAGATTAACTCATCGTCTAGTTAGAGGTCCCTCTCAGTCACCATACCGTCAGTGCCTTTCCAATGCAAATAGACTTGTCTTGTTCGGGTCAAGCAGACGCTTGTACTCCTCCATGTGGACTCGCTTACACTGAAATGTAGTTACGCTTTTCTGTGTTAGTGCATTTTATCGTGTCAGTGTGCTTGGGTGAACTTTGATAAGCGTAGAAATTTCTAGAAGCTCTGGGGCTGCTAAAGCTTCACAATGCAGAGATACGCATGTCTGGACTGCTGGCAATGCCAAAGTGGTTTGTAAATATACCATGAAGAAGAGCGACCAAATAGGCATCTAGTAAATGCTAAAAGTCGCGGTTTTTAGTTCCCGTGCATGTCGTAAAGTTAGCTCGACAAGGATCCGCTAGCACAGCAAGGCAGTTGATTGTTCTGCTAGCACCAATCCTCATGTACTCTCTTTATAAATCCAAAAAAATTTTAAGTCGTCAGTGCGACCCATGTGATCGAACTGACAACTGGGTTGTGTTAGTTGTGAGTGCAGAAAAGAAGGAAAATCATAAAATTTAAGCACTACTTAATGGACCACATGTAAACAGTTGTATGCCACATGCAGATTATAGCATGATTGCCACTGGCAGCAGTATTGCGCAGGTCAAAACAAACGCTTAGATGATGGCATAGCAACAGATCTACTATTTGGGCTTAAGCAATCCAACAACCAAGCTCAAATTAATAAAAGGAATGCATGCATATGATGCTGCTAGGGAAAGGTGGATAAAATGCTACCGGTGGTGAGGATGGAAATAATGACACCTGATGTGACTGATCATAACAAGCACTGCGAGATTAGAGTCCCATCTGCCACGACCGAACCACATCTCGGTGCTGCAGGAAGAATAGGTACGTACACGCCATTTAGAGTTAAAGAAGAGGCGGATTGACATTGCTCTTTAATGCACTTGATTGCTTTAGAATTAATCTACAAGCCCAGTCATTCTCAATATTATGCATCTTCTTCATGAGATTCTCTCATGAAGGAGGCCTAGTCACCAACTACGTAGACCGCCTTACCTCTTACGAGTATACTCATGTCCAAGCGCTAAGCCGTATCACTTTTCCACGTTATTGTAGGGTAGAGATTTGAGCTATGTCGGCTATGTCGGTCATGGATTGCTTCCGAAATGGAACAGATAATGAAGAAGCAATAATTTGAGAGCGGTAGCAGCGATTCTTGCCTGCGCAGCAGTCCTCACCTCAACCCAGACTAAATGAAACCGACAAAGCGTTATAAGTAAGGAAACATGCGTATTCATGAAGCACAGCCCTTAATCCGCCCTGTTATTACTGCCAGTAAACTATGCACAACAGATCTAGCAAGCATTTTGATCAGCTTACTTCAACTGGTCGTAGCGTTAGCCAACGTAACGGAGCTACACAATAAAATCCGCTCACCGTTCACTCAGTAAATGCAACACTCAGCGATGGAATAGAAGTGAACTAAAGTAGCCAGCAAACATGGCAATACAGTTACGGACCAGTGGATGAAAACGAGTTGACAGAACGGAAGGACAGACAGCTGTGTGTGAGGATGAGATTTGACTGTAGTGCAATCGAAAAGCATGATTGTTTGATTGAGGTTTGCCACAGGATATGCATTTCGCTATTTAGTATCTAGTTCTGTTAGTTCTTCTCCGATTTTCGAATTCTCGGTTTCTCTTTTGTATACCTCTTTCGAGTCGCTGACATTTGATACGCTGATGGCATAGCGCATGATAATATATTCTGCTCTAACCATTAAAATGAATAAAATATAATGCGCCTGAGTAAAATAATACAGAATGTGCAACAGTAATCCCAACCTTGGCATATGAGGTCTTTTACTTTCCTTCTTCTTTTTTTCTCTTCCACCCTTTTCATTTACTCTTCCACTCTCCTTTCCAAGTTTAAATCATCACTGCTAATGCTGACTACGTCACTGTATATTTTGACAATGGAAGGCGAACTTTGGCTAGTCGACGGTTTCACTCACTCCTCACCTACTCCAGACAGCAGTTTTTATTAAAGTCAGTAAGTTGGGGGTGATTACTTCTCACTCAGTCGGTTACAACAATGGTGATGTTCTGTTCCAATATTTAGGAGCTAGCAGAATTGATCACCCATGTTTTCATGTCCCTAATGTGTATCAGTCCTGTTCTAGAAAACACGAATTTGAGACCAGAGATGGGTCATCACTTCTTGCACGAAATTCTGCCTTCATCGTCCCTCCCAACCCATGGCCTGGGTCCCATTTTCGAGCGAAGCCACCCAGCTATTGTCTGATCATTGAGGTGTTGTCTTGACCCCCTGATATTCAGCCTGATTTTTGTGGTCTGATTGGGATCGCAGGATTGATCCGCATTTGTTATGAGAGGCTAGGACAAAATACATGATACTAATTAAAGTTCACAAGGCTTGCAATCTGCACGCCATCAAGATTAAACAACACATCCCTGTCAAGAACCTGGACAGGCGAAAAGGAGAGGAATTTGGATCCCATTATGTTGCGCTTGACAGACCAGTTCGGAGGATGGTTAGGCGTGGTTTCTAGGTAAAAAAGACTCATAGCGGTATTTTACATTTCTGTTGATGAAACAGCTTCTGTACACCATAATAGACGTAAGGGGAAGGTGGTGAGCACCCGATAGCATTGTAGCATCTATCTAAAATAGAACAGCATACCCTCACGCAGCGCCCGGCCTGAGAATGCGGAGAGGTCAAAAATGTGAGAAGGCAGTGGTGTAAGATTGCGGAGAAAGGCTGGATTAAAGGTGAGAAATGCTGTTGGAATGCTATGCGAATGCTGGAATGGGATAGAACCACTGCAACTGCGTCGTTGACGGAGCCATTCAACAGCCACTTAGGCATACTGCGGACAATTACTTCAATGACACTCACTTGGCACAACACAGTTTGCACAAACACAAGTAGGAAGAAACCTAAACCTGTGAGCACTTTGACTTGCGTAGGACAGTAGCGAATGAAAATAGCGGCAATGTAAACGGTTTCATTTGTGCGATCCACAAAGGCTTTTAAACAGGGGCAATAGTGTGACTGCAACACGTGGCATGTGTTGTTGGCTTCTATTGCTGCCCTACTGTGACACCTTTCTCTCACACAGGAACTGCGCTGGGCTGTACCACCGGTGGTAAGCTGGCAATTGACGCGGTCTACGACCTGCGACTAATTAACCCAACTGTTTGCGTAAAATATGTTGCTTCTCCAGGATTATCCCGTAGATCTTAGAAAAATCACTATTCATGTAATGCTTAGGATTTATTCACATTTTTCGTGGATCTCTCCATCAGTAGTGTAATGTTCTCTTCAAATCCTTTCATTCTTCTTCTTCTTCACCTCGTTTACATTTCTTATGCGAGGTCTTAAATAAACATGTTCCATTCTCGCTGCATTTGTGATTTTCCCCGTTAAAATGCCCAATTTCCTGTTTCAGTCGTGCTCGTGTCATTGTGCTTGCTGCCGCTTTTGAGAACATGACAACTGCATGGACAAAGGAGATGAACCAGGGTATCACAGACTCCTTCGCCCTTCCCCTTAACAACTTGCCTTCTTTCTCCCGTTTTGTTGCTTCTGACTTTTATTTGCACTTTCCAAAGAGCTTTTCTGTGTTAAATCGCCTTTATTATGAGTAAATGCATCATGTGCGTTTCACATCCAGGTGTCCCTTTTCATTTACGGTTTGGTGTGTTCAGCATAAGCAAGTACAAATGCCCTTGCGGGTGTGACTGAAGCCTGTGGTGTTGTCAATAATGAAAGCAGCACCAGTGAACCTCTAAGTCGCCTTTACAATGTTTATTAACACCGATAATCGCGACGCTTAACATACATTTAATCCTTCTATGAGCCGTAGGTGAAGATGAGTCGATTTTAGTTGTTGTGTCTCAACTTGGAATAGTCAGCAGCTTTCTGAACCACTCTTACTTCGGAAACTAAGGACGTCAGCAGAGAAAATGAACGGACACCCCTTTGATAAAGGGCGATAATTGCATCCCCTTTCCTGGTGTCCATACCTTTTCTATCTTACCACTTTTCATTGACTCCTCTGAGTTCACTTTTCCATTCGCAAAATGCATGGCTAAAACAGCAGTCGCACCGCTAACCAACATGGCTATGCCACACATTTCATCCGCAAAGTGGAGGTAGCGATAATTTTGCAGGGTGAGCATCTTCAGCTCACCTACGCATCTTTCCGTAGCCATCTACTTATAGCACATAAGTGGGACCGCCTCCGGTATTAGTTGGGAAGTTGACTAAATCTCGTCCACCAGAATAGATGACCCCGGAATTAGTTGGGAAGTTGACTAAATCTCGTCCATCGGAATAGATGAGCGTGGCATCGAGTGTTCATTTTACTGACCTGTGAGCTTTATTCTTTGAATCAAGATTAACTAGGTGGAACTAATTCCTAAATCGTACGAACTGTGTGAGAAGTGACCTCTAAGTCTCTTTTTCCCATCAACAGATGGTGGCGACGTCTGCATTCTAGAATCCCAGCAATGCCATCGTTACAACTGCCTAAGGTTTCCTCTACCGCTGCTGCTTACTTAAAATCAGGATCTAAGAAACTGCATTCAAGTTCCTCTCTTTCATTGATTGCCACTGATTGCCATCCTCTTGAATGCCACGCGGATGCTGGAATGGGATAGAACCCTTCTGACTGCGTCTTTGACTAAAGACACCCAACAGCTACGTAGGCACGCTATGGGCATTTAACTTAATGACACTCGGATTGGACAGCACATTTTGAGCAGACACGAAGAGGAGGAAACCTTAATCGTTGAGCGTTTTGACTCAAACTGGACAGCAGCAAATGAAACTAACCGCATTAAAAAGAGCAGATTTATGTGTGCGACCCAGAAACACTGCTAAGCAGGGCAAGAGTGTGACTGCAACACGTGGCATGTGTCGCATTCGTGATTTGGCTACCAGATCACATGTTTGACACGGCGTGATGGTACAATTTGAATGGCAGACACCGGTAGCCATTCGCTCCTCACCAGACCTTGCTCTCCTATAATGAGCTGAGCAAGTCTACGAAGTAGATCTGCGTCAATGCGACACCATGCGATAGTCTTCGGTTTGCAGCTTTTACTGCTCTTAGCCCACCACAAGCTCCTCACACTGTCTCAGTCTTCACTTTGAACTCGGATTTGCAGTCCAGTGATTTTGGGAAGGAACATTTATGCATCCACCGCCGTCGAACAGCAGGTTTCACCATCAGTGCCATTCGATGGGACTCACATCTTGCTACTCTACCATGTCAGTAGCATGTGGTGTTGAAAGGAAAGCACTTGGCTACCTTGTCGCGACTCATGAAGCTGGTGAGTTGGATATCTCGTCGTTCGACTAATTAACGAACCACAGTGTTAACGAATTCTGGGTGGAACACATTAATTAAATGATCACAAGCGTCAATTTGCCATATGGGATACAGTAAAACGTTC
>LWMK02000071.1:345404-485878 GCA_001693075.2 Taenia saginata | reverse complement strand
CTATCCACCCAATGCTGTCAGTGTGTGTAAGAGGTGTGGAAAACCAAGAGGAGAAAGGATTAAGCTTTCCGCTATGAAGCAGTACGCCTAAGACAGTCGATGGCCTTGGAATTGTATGGAATGCTATCCGGACCAGCCGATATAAAGTGTTACAAGCAACCTCTAAATGGCAATGATCGACTCCCTCCTTCACAGAAGCATAGGTCAGTGCAATGGCTTAGCACCAATATGGAGAGAATTGCGCAAGTTTCGAGAACATGTGATAAGGATATCAACGAATGATCATGCATGGAAGGAGAGCATCGCATGGCAAAATGTTCGGCAGTGTGGATGAAGGTGATTGTAAGTTCTGACTAAAAAAATGAGGTAGATTAAAAGTAGCTGTCAAGTTCTGCCTCCTTGCTCCAGGGTGAGACTCTACCGTGGCAGAAGAAGACATTTGATATTACTCACTTCGTGCTGCCATTCATAGCGAGATGCATTATGTGTTGCAAGACACGCCTTCAACCCATTCGTACTTTCTTATTACTGCCGTATTAGTCTTGGAAGTTAGTCAGCTTTCTTCTTTTCAGTTCTTTCATTCATTCCCTGCAATATTCTTTAAAAGTAGAATTCGTTAAGTTGACTTGTCATGATATCTGTTGTACACAATCTTAGCGCCGGTGGCATTGAGTCCACTAGCTGCCACTATCTCTGCACGTGAGGTCAGGATGCGCCAAAAAAGCTTTTTGGTCAATTCTTTGCCGTCAAAACGAAAGCACAGCCTCATCCTTTAGAGGTGTTAAGTTGCTATTCGCCTCATTTATCGCGACTGAATTGAGCGCCGTCTATATCTATAGACTTAAAGCTCATCACCACTACGTCCAAAGCGACGCTATTAGACGGTCTGTAGCGAACATATAAAGGGACGACTTTGCCAAGTAAATTATTCAGTCCATCTAATTAAATCTTTATCCGTGGTTCCTCTAGGTGGGAATTCCCCACGGTGGCAAATAGTTTATGTAGGTCTGGCTAAACGCTTCGCTGCGCTCAGCGTCGGAGTCTAATGTGGAAGCAGCTTCTTTTTTAACCACCACCTCTCCAATTTACTCAAGCCACGAGCGATAAAGTGCTGGTTGTGATGGCTCAATGCGGCAGAAATGCACCATCTTTCAGCGTGAGCACCTTAAAATAGTTGCAGCAATTTGCACCCATCTGCTTCCTTACACACCGAGTGTGGTATGAGCCAATGATACAACTCCGACACATAACTTTACGGCCCAGTTTCTTAAATTCCTTCTCACCGCTCCTCCTTCTTGCAGCCGTAGAGGAAGGAGAAAATGCTGAAGACACCATGAGCACTGCGCCTCTGCTTCACCCACCACCGTGCAAATTTATCATCTCATCGAATCGGAACCACTCCAGTTGGAAACGCAATGCTTAACTAAGGACGTTGGTATTTATTTTAAGTAAAACTGTCTTCATTTGTTTCGCCTTCTCTAGGCCATGCCTACCCTAGTTTGCCTTCCACCTCTCAGAGTGTTGTCCTCCTTCCAGTTTTATGGTTCAAGAGCCACCATGAATCCAGTCAAATTAAAGATAACAGAAGTATCGTACATTTATTTTGTGGTAAAAAGTAAATTTTATGTTCTTTCAAATCGCTATTCAAATGCTTCAAAGTGATTTTACAACCGGTGAAGGTGGTTTTCTCCAAGATGTCGAACTTTGCAGCGCCTTCGTGCATCCACAAGACGATGCCAGAATGGATTAGTGAAAACTAGGCTCACACATGGAGGAGCAACCTTCCAACTCCTCTCTCTCTTCTTATCCCTTTTTAAACACATTAAAAATTGTCGTTTTTTTAAAAAGTACATTAAACTTTGGGAAAGAAGTTACAGTCTTTCTGATAGCTTATCCCGAAATTTATGCCCTCCCGTGGAATCCTTCAACATTCCGTAAAAGTTGCCATCCTCCGCCAGCCCGTAGTAAAGACTGAGCTGTTTATTTTATGCACGGAGAGGAGCTGGTGATATTTTTACACGCACGGATGGAAGAACATGTCATAAAAGCAGTAGTACAAGCTACAAAGCCTAATGGACTCGTGTAGTTTAAGGTACAGGCAAGAGTTCCCGTTGAATCCACTTCTTTTGCTTTTGAAGGACCACGAAATGTTGGCTCGCTTCTAGGCAGTGTGGGCATTCTACAGTTCAATTTTGTAATTATTTCTCTTTAGACGCTTAAGACACTGCATAGACCTCACTGCGAAACCGATGTCTTCCGTGTTCATTTACAATCTTCTTCAAATATGCTTCACCCTTCTTGTGTGAAAGCCTACAGAGGTGGCCTTTGTATAGCTCATTGCGCGTTGTCGATAAGATGCAGTTCTTCAACTAACTGGAAACCTGCTAAACACTATATCTTCGTCATTCTCACCACTTTACCACCCTTGGACACCCTTCTATGTACTGTTATACATGCACTACTCTTTGTCTGTTGCAGTGAATGCTCTATAACCAATTCTTTTGTGAGACTGTTCGATGAGCCGTAGTACAGGCGGATACAAGTAGGGAAGTAAGCGCAGAGAGGTGCAGAACGGAAATGCATCAATGCAGTTTACCATGCAGAGAGGGGTAGAAATCCACTTCTAGGTGAGCAGACAACCCTACAGAGAAGCATCAGTAATAGCAATCCCTGATGCATGAAGTCGGATATGCCTTGACTCTACCTACTTGCCTATCTATCGACTCAACACCCGCGTCATCTCTCGAACTGATTTTTGCCTGCCTACCTATCCGCTCGCCCACCCTGTCCGCTTTACAGCTAGACGACGAGTAAACTGCCTCTAGGGGTTGGAAGAAGCGTATGATATAAGGTGGATCTTCCCCAACTTCGACCTCTCCGCATTTCACTTCAATGCCATCCTTCCTTCACACGCTCAAAAGAGGTGAGTAGTGTGATGTGAAGAATGTCTCTTTCCTCTCTTCTTACTGAATTAAAAGGCCATTTATTTGCTGCCTATGTAATCACTCTTTTTGTGCTTTCAGGGCCTTAGACATCCAAACTCAACTAAATAGATAGGGTTGAAAATTATGGCCATAGGAAAGAAACCTCGGTGGCTTAGAAAATGACACCAGAAGAAGGGCACTGTTGATATGGTGACAATGATAGTGTCCCCTTCTTTTTAAGCATTCTCAACCGATTCCTTTGCCTTTGCCGTACTCATTGACTCTTAATGAAGAACTGGTCTTGGCTATACAAGTGCAACAATGAATGCAAATTCGCAAAAGGACGGCTCTACCGGATAAGTTGCCACAATTTCCCTTACACATCTTGCATCCACCCTCGCCGCAAAGTCCAACTATGCGCATCAGTCTGTTCATTCCAAAAAATCAAGACTGGCGTCACTCAAGATATGCAGGATTTCGGGGCAGTACTTTCTCGCCAGAGAGGAGAAACTTGCGACAACAGGCTGCTGTTTCCCATCTTCGCTCCCCCCCCATCCTCTTCATCCCATTAATGTGTTTCATTTGGGGAACAAATTTAATAAGCAGTAAGGTATCCTTCCTGTGTTGCAGTAAATTGCTCAAATTTTGAAGCAGGATGCTCACCCCCCTTCCACACTTTCCTCCTCTATTTTATCCGGCATTATTAGTGCTACTGAATTGGTATAAGTAGGGATCTAATTATCTGTTACCAGTGCCGCTCGAACATTTCCAAGCATATTCGTTTTCTCCTTCAAGGTCTGAATTTAAATCGGTTCATTTTGCTATTCCACGGTTTCCCACTACCTTTTTTAAGCATTTGAACCAGCACCGGACTTTAGTTAACATGACGTATCACTAACTACTACTGATATGTTGTAAGTATCATTGAAGTTCTAATGCCATAAGTGTTTCCTACCTCGAGTTCCTCCCGTGATTGACCAATTGGATGGGGAGCAATGAGTTAATGAGTAGAATACTTTATGTTCCAGCTCCTTGTCAATCGTGCAAATAGATTTCGCTGATTTGACAAGAATGTTCTTTCTGTGGCAACGCCACATTCTATTTTGACAGACTTTATGTCTAAGGCTTTATTCCGTCTGCTCTAAAGTGAACTTCAAGTAGGTGACGAGATGCATAATTAGCATTTGCTTCCTTCCAAACGACTTAGGGGATTTGGTGACAATTGGGTGATTTCGTGCTCCAGGTTGCAGTGCACTTCAACATCTGCTTGATACATCAACACGAAAATGGGCAAGATTCCGAAGGAACTCCTGGAGTTGCGTGCTTATATCACGAATCAAACTCTACACCATCCATACACTCAACAATTCACCTCTGCACTATCTAACCCTCCCTCGCATTCAATTATCAATTCCTTGATCAAATCCTCAATTAACCTGTCCACACAACCATCCCTTCGGCAATTTACCTATCCATTCCGTATTCATCCAACTGACATCAACCCGTCCACTCATCCTTCCCACATGTACCTATCTATCAAACCATCCATCCATCATCCACCATCCACACACCCCTGATCTATCCATCCATACTGCATCCAAGCATCCAAACATGCATTTAGTCTGAAACCATCCATCCAACTATTCTTCTATCCATTGATTCATTCTTGGTCCATCCACCTCTATGTCCATCCTTCAAGCATTTCTCCATCCCAAATCCATCCATCGTCTATTCAACAATCCATCGGTCCATCCACCTATAAATTCATGTAGCCTGTATCCATCCATTTACCCTGAAATCATTCATCCATTTAATCCGTCTCCCAACCATCTGCGCATCCATCCACACGTACATTTGATATTTCTCTGTCTTGTACCATCTGTCCACGCCAAATTTATCCATCCATTCATCCACCCTACCTTCTCGTATTCAACCATCTATCCCATATCCTTCCATTTATTCATCCACTCATTCATCCATCCATTTCATGATGAAGCACTCAAGTTTGCCTCTGAATATTCAATGATATCATAAGTTTCTACCCCTCCTTATCTTTGTGGCGAAGATATAGCTCTGCTCTTCTTGGAGGTTCATTTTACATTACTTATTGTAAACCTGCATCGAGAGCAGCCTTGAATACCAGACGAGCCCTTCTGCTCTCCACAACTAGATCTCCTTGCAGGTGATATATAACCCTGCTACCTACCACCCGTTTAGTTCTCATCCCTCAGGCGCTTGGATACTCTCTCACAACCGGACGTACCATCCTCGTTGAAGTAAAAATTAAAAAAACAAAAATCACCTCCTATTCCTTCATACAGAGCGCCGTCCGAACTTGCGCCCCTTTCACCCCCGTTTCTCCTAGTACATTTAAACAAACAGAGGTGTTTTGACCAAAAATAGCCTCAGTGTGTATCAAGTGGATGCCTGTAGGCACACATATATTTGGATGCCATAAAATGTACCGTCTTTGCTAATTTTAGAATTTATGGATGTATGTGTTTGTGTAGGAATGTTCGAGGCTACAGAGAGTCTCCCCAACCTCCCTAACCCTTCCCCTCCGCCGCCGTTCCCGCCAGCCTTCCCCTATTACCATAAAATATTTAAAAGTACACGCGAGGAAATGCTTCAAATGCGCACTCGACTGTTTGCGATAAAATGTTTGAATTAATTTGACAGACACACCAGTCTAGAGGAAAAAAAAAGGTGTAAAAGGCGACAAGAACTCCCTCACTTGGTGAGAGGTTGAGGTTACTGACCCCCTCGGCTCGACTGGAGGTCAAGGGACGACTAGCCAATCAGATGTCGGGAAGCTGGAGGAGAATTCACCAAGCCAGGTGCTCTCATTTTGTGCCATCCTTTCAGTGGAGGATCTCTGTAATATCCCTCGCCAAGTTCAGTTGGTCGACGTGGAGGTTAAGAGCTCCTCCGAAACCTCACAAGACCCATACATCAGCCTCGGATCCATGCTTTCCATACCCACCTTCTGATCAAAATTGAACTACCTCAACGAACTTATGCATACGGCGAGCTAACAGAGTCCTTGCACGTCGTCTCCATTTCTACAGAATGGACTGAAGATTGCTCTTGACCTACCCACCCCTCGAGACAGCCAACAACACTACAATGTCAAACCACCTCCCCGTGGGCATCAAGTTCATCACCGATAACCATCAGTGTGATTTCGATGGTGAAATCGGAGACACAACTGACCATCCTTTGATAGACGGGCAGGAGAACGGCTAGATTTACCAAACAAGGGTCGAAACCATGTCTACCGGATCAATAGTGATTATTGGAGCTCATATTTCGCGGTTAAAGAGAGAGAAATAGAGATATATAGAGGAGACAGATATATAGAGTAAGAAGGTGGGCAGACAGGGATGGAGGGACAGGGGCAAGGAGAGACTAAGATTGAGTTGGCGCTGCGGAAACCGTGTGCGCAGAGCAGTCGAGACGGACACGGTGAGAACCGGACTGGACCAATAAGGATGCAAAAAAAAAAGAACCGGGAGACTGGTTAGAAGATTGTGCCAGGTCAAGGGTCAAGTCACGGGCTAGAATATTTACTCAAGTGAGGCAGGGCGCTAAAACGTCATCTCTTCCACGCACCGAACCGTAGGATCGAAAGGAAAAAAAAAGTGGATACGGCTTCGGTCGGTGCGCGGCTTTGTACACAAGACAGGCGAGAGGCGAGAGAGAGAGAGAGAGAGGAGGAAGGCAGAAGGCGCGTCTCCAGTTCCCTTCGTTTCTCCCTCTCTTTCAACACAAACACACACAATGGCGCTTGTAGGGAGGAGGGGTGGAGGAGGGGGGAGTGGGGGAAAGAATGGGGAAATAAGTACTCCAGTCGATCCGTTTGTTTGTCCGTCCACCCGTCTGTAGATTGAGTAGTCAGTGTCATCGTTAATTCGTCAGTCTGTCTGTTTGTTTGTGTGTGCGTGTGATTATAATGTTTTTTGTATATGTAATGTATACAGAAATAAACAAACTTAGGACGGGAGAGGGGAATACTTTGTGTTCTCCGTATGCGGTACTGTGCAGCAGCAGGCAATGTGGGATTTCAGAAAATTTCAGCGTGGAAGAAAGACACGATTGTGGTGGGCGAAGGGGTGTAGCTGCCTAAGGATCAATTATTTAGCTGGAGAGAAAGGAGGGACAGGTAGAGGAAAAGGACAAATGGGAGAATTCTAGGCACTGGCGCACGCGCGTGCGCGCGCGCATCTTTAAAAGCTGCCCGTCGAAGAAGATGATGTTATCGTCTACTGCTGCTGCTGCAACTGTAGCTGTTGTTGTGACTGTGTTGTTGAGGATTGATCTGGCTGATTCGGCGCAAAAGTCAGGTAGGCTGGACTTCCTCCGCCTCCCGACGTGTTGGCAATTGTCGGTGGTGGAACCTCCTCCGCAAACCTCTTGGGAACGACAATCAGGGGAGTTGATGTAGAAGGAGGGACGATATTGGCGCTAGTTGTTGTTACCGTTGTTGGCACCGTCGTATTCGTCACGGAATGACCTTGAAGAGAATGACGACCAGGAAAAGATAGCACATACATAATCTGGATCTGGATGCGACTTGGATTTACATGAACTATACCGGTACTTGGATTGGGACAGAATACAATCCTTGAATCGCTGAATTAGACGTAAATAGACTAATACTCACTACGTAAAAGTCAACAGGCATGAGGAGAGGTGGGACCTATCCAGCTCACCTTCGGCAGGAACGGAGCCGGCGGAAACGGTAGCGGAACTGACAGAGGCCGAGGAGGACTTTCGTTCGAAGAAGCGGTGAGTCAGAGCCTCATCCGGTTTAATGCGGTGTCGAGGATCGTAGACGAGCATCTTCTGCACGAGGTCGATGAACTTATCGTAGTCCTCGGGAGCGTGACCCTCCTCGTTCTGTCGACGACCTGCCGGCCCACCGGTGTCTCGGCCGAGCACCTCCTGAAGGGGGCGGGTGTGCGGACCTTGGAAGCGGCACTGTCAGGACCATGACAGGTAAGACGAGTGAGTTAGGAGGGTTGAGAAAGGTAGAAAGCCGCGGTGCATCTAAAGGAACCAGCCTTTCCCTCTTTTGTGCCTCCACTCATTGACCCATTCATTCCTCCGTCTCCCCAACAGCTTTATCCAACATCCACTCGCAACGACTCAACAACCATCCAACCAATCATCACACCATTGAAGCATTCTCCCATGTTTCCACTTTCAAAATAAAAGCAGTAACATCCTCCTCCCTTTCTCACCTTCATCGTCATATTACCCTTCGTGTAGATTCGCCTCGGTCGATAGACAATGCCCCTAATAGTGACACAAGCCTTGGAGAAGGGAGAAGGCGGTGTCGATGGAGGATTTGTACCACCGGGAACAGACGCCGCGGATGCGATAGAGGTAGTATCCATGCGATCCTGTGAGGAGGTCGTAGAGGAGGAGGAGGAGGAGGTGGATGAAACGGAGGAGGTGGAGACCACACTCGTCATCGTGGTGGAGAGCGAGGTGGAAGAGGCAGTAGTGGAGGTCGTGGTGGCTGGAGGAAAGTCATTGACGCGTTCAAAGAAGTGTTCCAACTTTGGACTCTTCTCCAGCATCCACAAGGGCGGTAGACCCAATACCTCAACTATCTGTAGGAGTTGTTCCAACTGCAAAAAATAGACAAGTTTTTGTCCAAACTGGTGTGTGTAGATGGATGAGTGGATGGAAAACGGAATGTGTATGTTGGTAAAGATTTGAAAGAATGGTAGATGTCATTTGAAAGGGAAGGAATAAGAGTGCCATACCTCATTTGAGCCGGAGAAGAGGGGTTCACCTGTGTGCATTTCGACAAGAATGCAGCCCAGCGACCACATATCAATGCTGAGGCCGTAGTCGAGGTTAAGGAGGACTTCCGGAGCGCTGCGAAAGGACAGAAATTAACCAATTTAGGAGACTTGGTGCACCAAAAAAGGTTAACGCGATGTTTCGAAGCATCTAGCTAAGGAATTGGCCATAGGTGTACAGACGTACAAGGTCGTTGGTAGAAAGCGAAACTGTGAAGTAAACTGAATCAAAACGGAAAAATTACCAACTTTAATTCCACCTTCCTCTGCCTCATCGAGACAAAAAAAAGACAATCAGAGGAGTTCTTAGAAGAGTATCTGGCTATGGGCGCATTATATTACCTCTCAATTTCATAGATCCTCCTCTCAAGACGAGGAAATACCAACCAACCGAAGAGCAAAAGGAGGGAGTAGCGTTGAGGAAAAAGAAGTGCCTACTCACCGATAGAAGCGTGATTGGATGTACTGATGCACGTTCTCGTTGATATGACAGGAGCTGCCAAAGTCGATCACCTTCAGATCGGAACGTTTGGGCGTGACAAGAAGGATGTTCTCGGGCTTGAGATCGCAGTGCATCACGCGTACATCGGGACGGGAGAGAAAGACCAGGGCAGCGCAAAGTTGGCGCGCAAACTTGAGGGTGAGGTGGAGGGAGACGCCGCGAAAGTGCGTGTAGGTGAGCAGCTCGTAGAGGTTGTAGGAGAGGCACTCAAACACCAGGCACCAGTGGCCTTGGTACGTAAAGTAGCCCTTCAGGTTCACTATTCAACGAAAAGCAAAATGCACATCAGAACGTTGGTAGTGAATAGAAAGAAGCAGTCAAATTGATAGCCCTGAAAGCTTTCAGCTGTATCATGGTGTCAACCCCAGACGGTTCAACAGGCCAAAATCGTGCGTCTGGCTCTAAATTCAAGACGAGGAACTACCCGTTCAAGGTTCCTGATTCGTGTACCCGACACGCTCACCATGCTAATTGTGCGTAAGTCCAGGTGATAACTCTACTTTTGCAAAACACGGAAGCAAGATCTCTAACCTCAAGGCGGCGTGAATCACTGTGGTGATCAAGGTTACAGGGACAATGACTCACCGACATAGTTGGCGCCCACCTCGGCGGCCCTTTGTTCGTTCTCCTGAAAGCGCGCAATCTCGCGCAGCAGTTTGATCTCGATCTCAGCTTGGGCGAGAAACTGGCGACGGTTTTTGATCACCTTTATGGCCACCTCCTCGTGCGTCTTGCGGTCGTGCGCTCGGAAGACCTGTAGTGTCCGCCAAAGTGACAGAAAATATACTGCTGAGTGAATTCGTAAGTATAAGAGCTGTTGTTTAAATGGATCCTAAGACGCAAACACCTCAATGGTTTGGGCTGTTCACAGTAATATTATCCCAGCCATTGCTTACCATATCAGCGAAATGGGCATTAAGTGGAAGAATAGTGGAGCGTAGAAGCACTATCAAGTAGGCAGAGGCAGACCTGACAACAAGTGTTCCTGTGAGCATCATGGGTCTTGATGCTGTTCAAATGAGTCCTAAGTGGATTCGACCTCTCCACCCTACGTTAATGCTAGAAATGCTGCAGCTCAAAGATCTTGGCGGTCAGCAGAGGACCCATCAGGAGGACGGATCATAACTTTATCGAGGAGAAAAAGGGGGGACTAGCCAAAGCTATAGCATTCCATGGCCTCTCAATTTCCTACCCGAGAGTTCTAAGAAACGATCTGACCACTTCCACATCTGCACATGGTAATCGGTTCAATGACTTGTTACTGCTCTTTGTACAAACAACACGATGCCTCAGCGTTTACACGATCCAGTCGCTCTCCAGCCCCTCTAATTTGAGTCCACATAAAGTAGTAGGAGTGTAGGTGTAAGAGGGTTGCAAATGGATTCATCCATGGTATTAACAGACGCTTGAGAAACGGATATGACAGTCGTTTCTATGCAAATTCATTGAGCAGTACTATGCTACTTATACACGAATCTATAGTCGCAAAAATAAGCCTAGAAAATTGACCGAAAGCGTCAAATGATAGCAGATCCCGGCAGCTTGTGGGCTGCGTTGAGGATATACACCTGACGGGTGCGTTCACAGATGCAAAATTGGTTGTCACATGAACGAGAAGTTGAAAAAAAAAAAATTTAAATGCGAGAATTCCATCGAGTGAAGTCAATAAATCCCTTAGCACACAGGAGTGAAAATGAAAAAGGGTCGATTTTGTAACTATCAAATGGCAATCAATTGAATAACGGAGTATTCACGACCATGGTGACCGCTGGTTAAGTACCAACCCACCTGCCAATCATTCGCCGGTCTACAGATCGCCCACAAATCTACTGACCCACTATTCACCAAGCGAAAAGTTATCCAATATTGTCGCACTTGACTGAAACCCCGAAAAATAAACTGCAATGCAACAAACCCACCTGCCCAAAAGTGCCCTTTCCTTTGATATCCGTGATCTCGTATCGATCCATCCACACACTGCCAATCTTGAGAAAGTCGTTCGCACCCTGATGACGAAGGAGACGGTTACTACTGCTGCTACTACTGTTGCTGCTCGCACCAGCAGCCTGAACGCTTCGTGGAACGGTGATAACGTTGGAGGATGTGGCGGAGACATTGGAAACTGCAGCAGGAGGGGGAGGAGGAGGAGGGACAGGGAAGGCCTGACAACTCACTTTCTGTTGTTGTTGAGGCTGTTGTTGTTGTTGCCGATTGCCTAGAATGCAATATAATCGCATCGGTAAGGGAAGTTCAAAAGCTAGCTAGATGGATGATCGGATGAAGAGACGGATCGATTCTTACCGACATCGTAAAGGTGTTGCTGCTGTTGTTGTTGTTGCTGCTGAAAGGAATTCGGCGCGGCATTGGCATTCCAAGCCGCTGCAGCTGCAGCGCCATTGGCAGCACGACCGTGGTGCACTTGACAACAGCATGATCGACTAGAGGTGGTGTTGGTACCTGAATTCGATCCGGAGCCCGTGAGGAGACAGCAGTGGCCAATTGCGGTGTTGGCATTAGCAATGGTAACAGCAGGAGCAGCCTCGTGACCTCCCTTGCGGTCGCGTTTCATGAGATTCTCTTCACAGGCTTGCTCTCTTCGTCGCTTTTTGCGAAAGTAGACCTAGTGGTAGACAGAAAATATTTGGTTGGTATATTGGAAAGGTCATTTGGTCTACCGGTCATTCAAGCAACTACCAACCACTGATCGATGCAGCGATCCATCACTCCACTAACCATCTATCGACTTACCAATTGTTCACTAAGCTAATGAGCATTTACAGGTCTATTGACCATCTAGTGACCTAGTGATCTTCGTTGCTCCTGTGGAAGGAGACCTAGGGGAGGAAAAAGGGGAATAAAAAGGGAATATGGAATTAAAGTAATGAAGACTAGTGGTACTCTCTCTCAATCCACTTATCTCCCCTCGATGTGCCCGATTTACCAGCTTCCCAACAACCTACTGACCTATCGACCGTTTATTGAATCACAACTCAAACACAGGTCTACGGACCATTCCACGAGGGATTGGTTATCCACCAACTTAACGACCGTTCATCCCTTATTCTGATCCCACGCCCTCTATTATTGTGCAACGGAATGCCAGAAGAAAAATTCAATGGCCAATCATTAAATTTGCGCTCAAGCGGATGCCGGTATGGCAAGCCTTCACTGATCTTGGACAGTTCCGCCCATCCCTTGTCAATATTCTACTACTAAGCGGTGACCGGTAGTGCAGCAGGGTATGCTGGGACATGGCCAGCTGCAATGGTGATTCAAACAAACATTACACCAAAACACTTCAAAAAATAGCGTTGGTTTAGGAAAGCCATAGCATTTTAAGCCGAGAAAAACAGATTAAGTGAATGAAGGGAATGAAGATGACCCCGACGCAGGTGACAGAGCAGCCTCTTCAATGTGCATCAATTCTACCACCATCAGCGCTCTGCCCTGCCTATAGCGCCCACCACGTAGTAAGGGATGACATGGGGGCGCTATGACAGAAAATTAATCTCTCTTGATTCGCCAACCATCTCAAGTCACTCCAACACCGCTACGATGAGCGACGCATAAAAGCAATGATTTTGAGAGTTAAAGAACGGTGTTAATGATGTAACATAATCGTGCCATTAGACCCTCAAATCATCCATAAATTCGTGACAATTCTGCCTCAAGACTTGTGCACCTGATGTCATTGCCTGGAGTAGCTCTAAATGCTATGGAATTTGAATAGCAACCAGCCCACTATTCATTTTCACTTTGTATCAAGGAAACCTCCACCCTTAAACACGCAATTGGCGTCACAGAACTAGCAAAGGTAATCCATCAACCGATTTGACAGCCTCAGTCATGCGAATGGAGAAAAAACTTCGAGTATTGCAGGATTAATTAGCTATGGGCTAGTCAATCGCTGGGCAACAAATTCTCTCTTCAAAATTATCAACTGCCCTGACAAATATTTAGCAGGACTACAGACTAACATAGGGTAATGTGATTTTTTAGGACTGCAAAACTGACAGACAGCCTGCATATTTCACAGGTCACACCAATCCACCGCGTGTGTGTGTGTGTGCAAGTTCACACATGCACAATTTGACAGACGTGTGTGTGTATGTGTGTGTGTGTGTGTGCAAGTGCGGGTGGATGGGTGGGTGTCTGTGGGAGGTAATGCGATTTATCAGACACACCGGCATGACCTCCAAATCAATTAGAAATGTGTAAACATGGATACTCTTCGCATGTGCATAAAGGAGTTGGTGAGAGGTCTGTTGCCTACGAGAATCCCACATTACCGGACACAATATTACCTGAAAGCTAGTCATTGCAACACAGCTGGTGCTCGTGTCATTATAAATGTCAACAGAGTGCGTAAAATTGCGTGGATCTCCGTGTAGGCTCCAATAAACCGGGTTTACATGCTAGTAGTCGACCGGTCTTTCTGCCAATGCTTACGCACGTGTGTTGGATAATTTCGTTTGGGCGTGATTCGGGGTGCCACGCTGGTTACAACGCGGTGGGATGGACCCGACGCCTTTTACTCCGCTGGGGAATGCGAACGGTTACACTTTTTTCTTAGTTGTTGCGAATGGATTAGCTGGGTACGATCGAAGAATGGCATGTGCTGTAGATGACCGGACCTATGGAAGTTCAGATCTGCATTCCAGTGGGACAAAAAAGCGGGACATGTGTGGTACGGATCTAGATTCATCACCACAACATACCTACAACATTGCCACATAAACAGAAAATTAGGAAAAGTTGAATTACCCTAGCAATACTGCAACCATGATGAGATGCGAGGCAAAAAAAAAGAAGTCAAGATGAAGCTTCCAGAAAGCGGTAGTTTTTTGACGGAAGCTTATGAGAAACGCGATTGACACATGGAAAATCTTGTTTGCTGCATAGCATTGTGCTTTCAAAACACGCATACTTAATGCGATTTGACAACAGAGAGAAGGAAAGATGAATCATCGAAACGCACGACTATCGTAGAGCTCAAGAATCGCCTTATCCTGATAATAAAAAAAAAAACTTTGGTGACGGTCCACGCGAAAAGAGCAATCACACGGAACTGCTTTAACACCACGAATATAATTAGAGGAGACTTAAGCCAAATAGCCTCCATCAAAGAGAATTACACTAGCCATGGGACATAGCCCAAGATTAAACAACGGTGCCTAGGCAAAGCAGTTAAAGGTAAAAGGAAAGCCAAATAACCCTGCCAACACCTAGGCGATGCATCGTAACAATTTAAGTGGCAATTCACCCTGTGACGACTAACGCAAGGAGATGAAGGTGGAGAATACTGAGAACGGTGTATAACACGACAAAGCGATACATATGTTGTCGAACTTCCTTAAATTAGCATCCTACCAGTCTCGCAGTCCTTCTAATGGAGACTCACAGCAAGGTTAAATTCATCAAAGATGAACTTAGACACCTTACAAGTGGCATAGAGATTGAGTGTGAATGGACCGACAATGTGCGATGATGAAAAGTCACAGAGGAGGAGCATCCAGCATAGATGATTGGACCTATGGGCTCAAAACAATGCTGCATCGAATTGGAAGAGAAGCCGCAGGCCAAAAGCCCTCGGAATCAGCACGCGACATGAATGATGAAATTGTGCTAGCTCCTTGCATTATGATGTTACGCAAGCCCACAGCATTCCAATGGTGTACGCTTTATGGTAGGCCTAGATGAAGCACGCGCCCCAAAATCGTTTAACTGCTGTAAGTAGGTCACTGAAACCATTTATTTCCGCAGGTACATAGACTAGACATCTCTCAAATAGGTGAGGGCTTTCAAGAAAACAGAGTTGCGGAACATGAAATAAACTTGATTCCTGAAGCCTTCAAACCATCTAGTGGTGATTTCTGAGGCATTTTCGAGACATTAAATAAAGCAGAGAACTTTCTACAGCACTCAGACCCATGAAACGTTGGATTCGCAGGTACAAATGCAAAGGAGATGACTTACTTCATTGATAGTCTCGTAGGTTTGGATTAACTTCACCGACATGCGCACCAAAAGCCGCTGAGGTGGTGGTGGCGGTGGTTGTTGTTGGTGTAAGAGTCGGCCAAACGGAATCGCATCAGCAGAGGGGGCGGGCACCGCCGTCGCAGCAGCCGTTGAAACAGCTGCCGCAGTCGTGGTGACAGTCGCAGAGCTAGTAGCAGTGCAGTAGGGAAAGGTCGGATAGCTGTACGCGTTGTTAACGCTGGCGTTCGCGATACTGCTTCCAGTCGCGGAGAGAGGACTTCCACTGGAACTACTCAGCTCCATCGCTTCAACTTCCATCGGCTGCTGTTGAGGTGCCACCGTAGCCGACGACTTGCCCTTCAGGGAGTAGGAAGGGTCCAAATTCGCGTAAGCCGAAGCGGACATCACGTTGAGGAGGGAAGAGGAGGTTGTTGCACAAGCCAGAGCTGGAGCCGGCGGTGACTGAGGTGGTGGTGAGGAGGTAGTAGTGACGACTGTTTTTGTCCCAGTCAGTTGCTGCTGCTGCTGCTTGCGTTGTTGATGATGGTGGTGATGGCCGAGCTGGGAAAGCTGATCGAAAGTGACCAGTTGGCCGTAGATAGCGGCGCCCAGGGAGGTGAGGGAGGACATACTGTAAACGCCCAGGCCCAAGGACGAAAGTGCAGCGTCGGGAGCATTCAGATCCGAGTGCTTCTTACACATCTCTAAAACAAAAGGTGTGTGATGAGTTACCGGCCGCCTCCTGAGATGACCCATGAATTTGATCGGAGACGGTGAACTTCAAAAATGCTCTATCTGTTCACACTTTATGGAACCGGCTCTCCAATTTTTGGTGTTTTAAGCTCACATTTAAAGCGAACCATCGCCGTGCATTTTAAAACGCCCAATCAACCCTCTCCGTGACTGCGCAAATTTCGGAATTCTTTACCTACAGATCACCATGGGGATATAAGCCTTTGAAATCTTCTGAGCGTCCCTTGTGTTGAAGACTATCGATTCGGAGCAAGTTTCACCGAAGTAATGAGTATCTTCCTACTCAGGAAGAGTTCACATCACCGTGAGCTCACATGAGCATCTAAATTATAATGATTCCCAAATGGTGGAGCCTTCTTTTTACCTGACAAGACAAAAAGGCATTAGGTCTCACAATGCGATAAATCTTGCCTATTTAAACTTCAACAAAGCCAAAATCCATGGAATGTTTTTCGCCTACTTCGAAGCACCTAATCCAAACAAAAACGATTAGATAAAGTCGTTTGTACAAACGTGTTGACATAAGAGCTAAAGCTACCCCGTCCACGCCTTGGATAATCAGGTTAAATGTGGCTAAGTAGTCATAGAAGTAAGATACTGGTATCACACCGGGGTGGAAATATCTACATCTGCTAGCTTAGGCTTAAACACCGACTGATAAGCCGGTCAAGAAAAATAAAGAAATCAGTTAATCTTAAGCGACTTGTGTGATGGTTAAAACCTGTCTCATCGGCAAACTACGACACAACAGCTAAAAACCCTAGGAACATCAACCAACGAAGTCTCCGATGAGTTGACAACCAAACAGGACAGGTAAGCCCCTAGTTTCTGATTTATGACTTAGAAGATCCAGTCAGGTCTTAAGCGCACAAATATGCGGCATTCATTGGCGAGGCCCACGTGGTAGATGAACTTGGGTGCGAATGACGAATTGAAAACAGCTGTAAAATGAAGGAAAGCAAAAAATCAACGGGTACGTTTCACAACCACCCACCCCTAACTCAAAGTAGCCAAACAAGAGAATCCGATGTATTCCGCAGCCGATAGAGGAAACATTAGACCTTATACAGACGGACTGACGTAGAACGAAAAGAAAGAGGAGGGAAAGGATCAAATTCAGCATTTATCCCTGCCTCGAAATAAGTCGGTCAAGTTGGAAGGAAAAAGTGGTGAACAAAATTCAACTCTACACAAGTGTGGCAAAAGGAGGGAGAAGGAAAGTGACTTGACTACCTATTCGGGTAGTTCACCAGTTCGCTTGCTAGGAAAAGCACGTATCACCCACCAAAAGGGCATTGATCGGCAGACTGCACCATTGCACTTTAGGCACACATGCACAGGCGCCACACCACACACGACGCGATGTACGCGGCTGCAGCAACGGCGATAAATCTGCACTTTCGCCAGACACACCCGTTAAAATCAACTTCAACCAGTCGTCTGTACTATTTACAGCTAGGGGTGACGATTCGGTTAATGAAAAGAGCAACATCCCTGGGTGGAATTGTCAAATGATTCACTCCAATTTCCCAACCTGTGAAAGGACCAGTCTGCTGCCTTACCCCCGCTTCCCCCCCCACCACCCCATCAACTATTTGCCTAACAGTTACCTTTATTGGGGAAATGCAATCCGACAGGCAGAACTTTGTGAGTTGCACAGGAATTGTAGGTGTCATGAATGGCAATCAACATCGACTCATTCAGCTACCTCGATTTTGACATGGGTAGATCACGAATTAAAGCCAGATTTCGCTAATAACAAGATGCAAATGATCGACAGGACTCTTTTTGTGGAAAAACACCAAAAAGCAGATAAACACACTTTTTTCAACGCACCAGTAATAATTAGACACCATTTAGAAACTGAAGCAACTCAAAATGACTTACCATCGGGGCAATTGAATAGAGAAACAACTGACTGTGCTTCCAAAGCTACATATGACGCCGAGATTAATGAATGAAAAGAAGGGTAAATGTATGGAGAAACGAATGGGTTCTTAAGAAGGTGAAATCAGAACTAAATGTTGAATTAACGGCGACTCGTGTTTAATGTTTAAGTCCGAGAACTGCAAAAAAAACAACTCAAAAAGCACAGAAACCCCGCCAATACAATCTTGGATGAAAGTATAGATAGTTAAGTGAAGGATGAGTGAATGAATTCAAGCTTGTGAGTGGGTCGACGGTGGGAATTAACAATCCACAGATATATGTTCGAGAATGGATGGAAAATCGAATCCCCACCATGTAGCCTTCCTTTCGATCGCCAACAAGTGATGAGGCGCCAAGACTAAAGGATTAGCAAATGGATGGACGAACAAATGAAGAGATTGGCCAACACCAGCTCTCGAAACACATGAAATCCACGTCACAAGCAGGACATACTCACCTTTCCCCAAAACCGGCTTGTGTCCCTAAAGCAGATATTTCAATCATCGCTGTGGTGGCAGTAATAGCGGCAGAAGCGGCATCCGATGCTTTTGCTACTTCTGTAGCTGCAAGCCAGTGCAGGAGGCAGAGTAATTAGTCAGCCCTTGAAACACTTGTGCGTGCATGTGCGTGCGCACGTCCGCGCAGTGTGTGTGTGTGTGAGTCAGACGCGCACACGCACTGCACACACGGTGTGTCTGTGCGTGTGTGTGTGTGTATGGCTTTATTCATTTTCGAGCTTGCTTGCTAACTAGCTAATCTGCCTAGCTAACCTACCAACTCGCTCACTATCTAGGCTGGCCCTAACCGTTACCTCTCCCGGCTACAGTGGAATCCCAATCAAATTAGACCAGGTTGGGCTTATTGAACTACTGGAAACCGCTACCCCCCCACCCCCTTTCCTATCTCGCCTCGAACGAATGAAGTGCCGAACCGCTTTCTCAGACGGAATCACTGTCATTGACCTAAACAAGAAACCAGACAAACGTCCTGGAGGCAATAGCGGGATTTCACGAGTGATGGGAATGACAGGTAAAAATTAAGAACGCTTCAGGAGATAATAGTGACCTCCAGTCAGAAAGTTTGCTGTGGAAACCATCCGGTTCGTTAAGTGAATCATTCCTTCCAAGTTTAGTGAAATTACATCTACCTCTACGAAAATGAACCCATTCTTGAAAGCCTTCAAGCATACCCAGATAGTAAATATTATAGAGGCACCCTCAATCACAGGAATGAAGAAATAGGACATTTGAAGGTTTAGCGAGAGAAAAACCGATATGAATTCGTTAACTAAAGGGAATCCTTCCAATTCTTGAGTCTCTGGTAGCATTTCAGGAGGGGAAAAGTAAGCGCTTTGAAAATACTATTGGCAGTAGAAACGAGAGGACAAAGTAATTACCCACTTCAGCTAGGTAAACAATGATGAAAGGAAGGTTCGCCAAGCCGCAACCTTCACCCAAGCTGTTCTACCAATGGTGTGCCTACCATCCTCTAAAAAAGGACAATAGTACCGACAAACGTCCGCCATGGGGACAAAATCAGTCGACAAGCCCAAAGTGAAGCAAATGCGGGAAAGGGAAATGAGTGTCAGATGTGCGAAATCAAGGTCATCCAAATCTAGAGCCAAGTTTGCTCTTGGATGTCTCCAAGGGGTAAATGGAAAGGCAAAAAATAAGGGATTGGATATGAACGAGTCAAAGTAGCGAGACCTTGTGGATGACCAGAAAGGCGCGATAAAAATAGCAGCTGCAGATGTGTAATGACAACACTATCCAACAACAGCCCATGTGAAACGGAAACACTTCACCAATCAAGGTGGAGCTAATGTTGGATGCCCCAGGAGGTGGAAACTAATCACTACCTTAGAAGGAATAGCAGAAGATAATGATAGCGAAGGAAATAAAATCAAGGCTCCTAACAAAAGATAATAACCACTCGAACTCTTCAATGGATTAAAAAGGGAGAACGCATTCAAGACACTTCCACACACACACACACACACACACACACACACACACACACACACAGGATCTACAGCATAGCTTGTGCAGAATCCCATTCTGTATCAAGGCAATATGGGTACTCAGCAAATGCGACCAATGGTTCAAGAGCCGAAACTGACCGCCCCCGATTAATCCATTCTTATACCTGCACCTTTTCTCACGAAGTATCACAAGGAGAATGCTCCAAAGGGTAGAAAAACATTTGCACATCTAGTGAACTCAGAAAATGATCTTTCAAACAGGCTCTCCTGCCCTCCCTAACCCAGAAAAGTTATTCATCGTCTCCGAACCTGGCGGCATTGTTCTAGAATAGGTATCTTGTGAACTGAAGAATGACACAGAAACGAGCAAGCAAAGCTAGCGAACGGGTAGCTACACTACTAGTGCTGCCACCGTTATTACCGCCACTGCCGCTGTTGGCTAACCAACTGGAAATTCGGCAGGGAGCTAGCAAGCAAGCAGGCAGGCAAGCAATGAGACGCGCAAAGAGTATTTTTGGTCACTACGCCCACACGGACAGAGCCTGTGCAAAAATAGTAGTCACAACACGGCGCACGGGGCGCGCGAGCGAGCGAGTGGGGCAGCCTGGCAACGGCTAACACCCACGCACTAGCACGCATGCGCATGCATGCAGTAAGAGGTTGAGGGTGGGAAACACGTACACACACACACACACACACACACACACACACACACACACACACACACACACACACACACACACACACACACACACACACACACACACACACACACACACACACACACACACACACACACACACACACACACACACATGTCTAGACGCCGAATAGAAGTGAACTGCCTACAGACACGTGCTTGGGTGTTAAAGATCTAATGCTTCGAGCTAGCAACACTCACAATGAGGGGAAAACCAATGGATACTATTGAAGACACTTCCTGAACGGTGGACACCCAAAATTTGAAATTGTCAGAAAAAGTTACCCTCCTCTCCATACAGCACGCGTTGATTGCCAGCCCCAGTACCGAAAGAGGTAACCCAAAATGATGAAATTGACCTAGCTTCTGATTACTTCAGTCATTAAAAATTACCTTTATGAAGCATGACCCGGACCTGTCACAAGGTAAAAACAACTCATTTGTGTTTAACGGTCCCTTAGAAGTCAGAAACCTTGTTAAGTGCTAAAAGAGCTATCAGAACGGTACGCGTGTAAATGGAGATATCTATGACCACTTTCGAACTATTGTCGCGTTACCCCCAATGAGGTTCTGAGCAGATGCTGAACCTACGTTCCCTTAGTCTGCTAGCCCTCGACTAATGCAGGGTGCAATGGGATAACAGGGGGCGGGGAACGGGGATCAGGGCACAAACTGCGTCTAACCTCCACAGCCTCGTGTAGCCCAACGATAACCGCATGTACCACATTAAGGTTCTAAGACCCGCCTGAACGGAAGCCAAAGCCAAAACGACCCGACTAAGTGGCTTCTGTTTAATGAGCCGTTTGCCGTCCAATTTGAACATGTAAAATTAACGCCTGCAGCCTTCGCCCCGTGGAATGCATTTTGTGCAGGCATTAAAACGCCACAACGAAGGTAAGCTAACACTCGCGCAACTAATCAATTTACACAAATACACAGAGGATAGCCCTTTTGCTTCGTTACATCAAAGGGTAGCGATTAAACGTCATGAAATTTGGCTCAATTCCCGGTAGGAAGTGAGGAAGACGATGTCAAATGTGATGAAAATGTGCATGAATGAAATACACCGCAAAAAAAACTCGATGCGCGAACTTCGGATGCAAACTGATAACCAGTTTAGATGCCACAAAATGACTCATAGATGGGTCCTACGCACCGGATTAGCACAGAAAATTGACAAGCTGGCGACAAGCGTACGTAACAGCGACTAAACTAGTAGGAACGACCCAAGATACACAAATGTTTATCAATCGGAGTGAAATAATTCTTGATTGTTGGACACACAGTTGGACTAACCGAAGGTCCAATCTACCAAAGAAACTATTGACAGCAACCAAGCGCATGATAGCTCACTTAAGCAGCAGAAACGAAGAGCCTCCATCCACGGACACACAAGGAGCAACGACATAAGTGAACTCAAAAGGAAAATTTGGGCCAATTCCTCATCAAATCAACTTTGAACCTGGCTTGACCTTTGAATAAATCACAAAAAAGGCGATGGTTTACACTGATTTCACCATAAAAGTGAGACGAATACGCACCTTCAGAAGCTAAGAAGGACATAGTCGGTATTAAGCCAACCTCGACAGAAACAAACGCATGAATGAAAAGTGGAATAGCTAGATCGCTGAAGCAAGGAAGAAGAACTTGGTTCTCCAACTTGACTGGCGACTCATTCAACCATCGAATTGATAAGATTGAATATTTTAAAAATAAGTTCAAAAAGGCAGAAAAAAGCTCAAAAGAGATCCTGGAGTCTCGACCAAACCTCTAAGACAGCTTTGTTAAATACATTCAAAACAAGTCACTAACCTCATGCAAACCAAGACAAATGAAGAATCAAGTAGCAAACAAGTAAACATAAAGAATAAAAACCTTGTTGGCCCTGCTGTTGTTGTTGCTGCTGCAGCTGTTGTTGCTGTTTCTTCGTTTCCATCAAATCAGCAGCAGTAGTGGTGGTGACCACGGCACCAAACGAAGACGGGGGCAGTGCGCTCATTGCGTGAAAGGCGGGAGAGGAGGCAGAAAGAGAGGTAATCAGTAAATCCACCGGGCTTCTTTTGGGCTTTTGAAGCTGCTACTGCTTCTGGGTTGGCGCTTAAAGGAATAGTCGGGCGTTTGCGTGCGATCTTGCGTGTCGCCTCCGATTATTTAGTAGGACTGCAAAGAGGAATTAAAAAAGGGGTGCTGATGAAGATTGTAAACAGTAACAACAGTGACGGTGATGATGGAAACAACAATAACAACAACGAGGGTGGCGGTAACAGTAGTGGAGGGCATAATCAATGTATTTGTGCGTGCCTGCATGCGCACATGCTAGCACAATCACTTAACAAGCGAGCTAGTGCGCGCGCACAGGCTAGCACGCGGTGCACGGCACAGCGCGTTTTTGTACTGTACCGTGCTAAACACACCCGCGCACACATGGAGAAGGAGGCGCGCATAGAGTTGGACAATTTCAAGGTAAAACGAAACTGGTGGGGAGGGAGAATAGAATGACGCAAACTCGAGCACATGGAGACATGTAGTACTTTGTAACAAGAAAGAAATCATAATAAAATATGCACAAAGGCAAGAATGACCTCACGACCAAGCGAAGAAAATTAAAAGTGCCTAACACGAACTCCAGGGACTGTAGAGAATGGATATCATCAAAATAAAGCATAAAATAGCATCCATAGTGCATCAACACAAATCCCTGTGCAGAAGTGGACAGCAGAAATACAAAAAACTGCCACGATGATTAGAACCTTGCATTTAAAAGCACAAAATGTATACAAAAAGCCTTCAAAATATCGCTTGATAATTGGCGAGTTCTCAAACAATGGAATAAGATCAGTTGCGAACCGCAAGTTATATGCAAAGATAGCACCCTATAAACCGATGGGGGATTCGATCAACACATGCAATGCATTTAATAAAAGTGCAGCTTGAACCTCTCAGAAAACCTACGCATAAAAAGTAAAAACGAAGTTAGGAAAATTGGACTTTTATGCTTAGGTTTGTTGTCTTGTAAAAAGCCAAAAACTATTTGACAGTGAATCAAACAAAGGTTTACGAAAGAAAACAACAAATTCCGCCACACGAATAAAATTTGACGAGAAAGAAGCAGAAGAAACGTACAGAAAATAAAAGAAATTGACAAACTGCCATCATTGGCATCAATGAAGCCCGGATCGAATGGTATTTAACTTACTTAAACAACAATGGCGCAAATTATTATTTTATAAAAAATATCAGTCAATAACCATATTTAGGCAAGATTATTTTGCTGCATATTTCCAATTAATAGTCAAAATTACAATTGTGCAGGTGTCTTATTCTGGCTTTAATTTGAAGCATTGTTCGAAATTTGCTTAGAAATCTTCCACCTACTTTGAGCAGGTAATGTGCAACTATCAAATAGTTTTACTTTTCGTTATGCTAAGATTTTTTACCGAGAGCATTTAGTTCCTAAAGCCGATTTCACTCTTAAGAACCAACAGTTCCTTTTAAACGCATCGCGTTACAATTCCCTCCCTATTTTTTTCAGTATTTATTCTTCTTATAGGTAAAGATCGCCAATGTATAGCATTTGATCACTTGTTAAATTACAAAATTGATATTATTTTCAGAAGGCCGACACTCAGATACTCTGCGGTCTTCGGGAAGGACAGCAACCAGGTGGCTCCACACCCGTCAGATGGGATTCCTCGATTCACTAGTTGAAGTTTGTTTACAAATTTACCGGCGCCTCATGAAGACAGACTGATCTTGTATCTCATCCGCACGACAATTGCAACGATCCACGCCAAAGGTGCCTTCGGCTTTTCGTCCCCCTTTCTCCAAAACCACCCGCTATTTGAGGATATTGGACTGCCTGACCTCCCCGCGCACTACCGCTTCTACCTAGTTAAAAGCGATTACTTCTCAGTATAAATTCACTTATTTTATGAAAAAAAGACCTTATCAAATGTACATTCAAGTGACGGAACAAATTTGCCACCTTCCAATGCAAGCATTGATTTACACGTAAAATACGATCCGAAAACAAGGGAGAGAGAACTTAGCGGACTCCCTCCGACTCATTCCGCATCTTTTTGGCCTCAGACAGCCCAAACCGGATCGCTCTGGCATTTTTCTTCTCTTCTTCGGATACTGTGCCACCAAATCGTGCTAACCGCTTCCGCTTGCGTTCCAGTTCCTCAGAATTATCGGCTGCCGCATCCTAAAGCAAGAATCCAACAAAACAGTCACTGCTGGCAAATATTCAAGTGGAAGTGGTGCGTGACATAAATGAATTACCTGTTTAGAACCATTAACTCCAAACCGCAGTGCTCGGGCTTTCCATCGTTCCGAATCCGACTTCGGTACTGTCGCAACTGGTAGACCGAATCGTCTAGCTCTCTCCATTCTCTTCTCCCAATCTACAGCATTTCCGAGCGGTCTAGGACCTGAACTGCTGCCAGTAGTGCTTCCGGCACCATCACCACAGCCACCAAAACGCTGTTTACGAAGAGCAATCCGCTAAAAGCGGTCAAGCAAGATAATCAAGAAACGGCCAACACACCTCCTCCTGAGTCATCTTCGAAACATCGGTTCTCACAACAGGTGCGGCCGTTTTACTCAAGTCATTTTTAGCATGTGTCTCAGACTCTGACTGTTGATCCTCAGTGGAAAGTGCTGTGGTTGGTGTAACCACAACAGCATCGCTCGCAGCAACATCATCTTCGTCTAACAACTCAGCTTCCTCTTCCGGTTGAACTGTCACAACAGAGTCCCCAGCTGACGGCAAAATAAGACAGCATTAAGCGGTACCATACCTTCGTGGGCAAGAATGCGGTCTACTAATTCCTGTTTGGATCCCGAAACGGGGAGAGAAGAAAGGACGCAAAGCTTCTTCAGTTCTGCCAGCTAGATTGCAACGAACAAAACAGAAATATTGCAGCACAGAAAGCAAACAAATAGTCGTTCAAAGAACAGAAAATTCAAAAAAAATCATGAACCAGGGTTCCAATCGACAAACGCCACCAGAATTAATCAAATCAGAAGGAATCTGAGAATACTAAGCACAAAGCAAGAAGCGGCACCCAACCAAAACTAACTTTACAGTTGGAGCCAGATACATAGCTTGTACTACCGTATTTTAGAGCTAAGTACGGACCCCATTTCAGATGGCCATAAAAACACAACTGTCTCAAAAAAAGATCAACAAGCCCAAAAGCAGCTATGTATCTTTGGCCTTGGAGACAAAGAACACATAAAAGCGTACACACATCATTTACAGATAGGTTCGTCGAAAACAAAAAGAGGCAATCATCACGAAACGAATGGGGCCTAGAGACAGCAACAAAACCCTGAAGACTTATCCTAAGGTTTGTTGATGTCACATTTTAAAAGAAGGTAGACAAAAATACCTTTAATTTTTTGAGCTCAGCCTGCGTTTTACCCGACATCCTGCGAGACCAAAGTAGACGCAACAACAACTCCACGTAACGCGCGGGCACAGTTTCGAGTGGTTTAACTAGGGTCATAATTAATATAAAAACTGTTGGTTTTAAAAGGCTTCGCGCTTCAATTCAAATTTTGTACAATTGATCTTACATATAGTTGCACAAGAATTCAGAAACAGTTACTGATAAAAAGCAAGGTGCTATTTTTTTAGCAGTATTCCAAACAATTTTTGGTTTTCTAACCGTTGACCAGGCACGTCACAGTCAAACTGCAGTGTGGTATTTATAAGCATTTTTAAAAATTACTGCGTTTACGCTTCACCTGATGCAGCTCAATGCAACTTCATTTATTCTTTCTCCAGTAAACTAGCATTAATTATGATTTCGCATGTGTAAAACTGGTTAAAAAAATGCCAATGGTCGTGTAAGAACTAAAAGTTTGTTTCTGCATTTTATTATTTGAATAAACCCAAACGTGTTTATAAAATCTACTTTTGAACGCTGAATACCACAGTTAAATGCAATTTTTATTCTTTTTTAGCCAAACTCCAAGGGCACATAGGATATTCTTCTAACTAGCAAATTCGAATATATTGCTGGGTATTTCTTTATGATAAAAGCAAGTTATAATCCTGGGGCGGAAATCCATTCCGTTGCACTGAAGATTTGCGAGGCCTCTGCTCTCCCTGAGTGCATGAGCGATTAGGGAGCCTTAAGCGCTCGCAAATTTGGTCGCGGAGTCCATACGTCAACGACCCACACTTGACACCTCTTGTATGCTTGTAACCCCTACACCGTTCAGGACTTGGGATCCCTGTGTATAGCCGTTCGGCCGCGCAAGCTGTGGTGGTAAAACACTATACCTTCTTCCCTCATGCAGCTGTACACTTGCTTAAGCCTGTGATCCTACAACCCCTCATCCTCTTACGGCTCGTCTACATGAATGAAGACGTCTTATCCAAAGTCTTTATTCCCCATGAAATAAATCTATCTTTCGACAGATCAGATTGGAATGTAATAGAAAGGAAAAAAGCGTCTCCAATGAAAAGTAAATCAGGGTACACTTGAGCGAGATAAGGCGTATGGATCAAAAAAATTGAGAAGAAAAAATCCATCACAGGTCGCTTATGGTTCATTTAAGTAGCATCATGTAAATATGTCCATAGAAGTTTATTCCTTAGATTCGGGAGGGAACACAGGATCTAGGTGTCGTTCGATGAGGAGACTATGAATGCAAGCCAAACAGCGGCGCAAAGCCTCCACAAATCGTTCGACATCCAATTGGAGTTGCCCCATGGCCTCCATTCCCTGCCATGGCTTCACATGCTGTGGAAGGTCTAACAACACAGCTTGAAGGCGTTCTGCGGTAGGCACGGCTTTCAGGATAACCTGAAATAGGACGATTGTTCAAGACCACTTAGAAAGGCACAATTTTGTAGACCAACATGAATAGTAGACTAGGAAAAGGCCTCACCGTAGCAGTTCCACGCACAGACCAATCGTGAAAGACTTGCAGGGATTTGGTGTAGGCCTTCGTTGCGATGTCCACAACCAGAGCATTGGACGAGGGATTGGATTGGAACACGGGTGTGTTGTCTTTGAAGAGGAGCTCGAGAAAATTGGCTGCAAAGTTGAGCGATCTGAAAAGGACAGGAGATCTGGCTGAGAGAATGGATGAGTTGTGAGGGTCTGAGACATGGTGTGGCTGGGCATGTATCCTTCAACCATCCACTTAATCAAGCCATCCACATTGAATTTACCAGTCGCCGATTCAACAATCCTTTAAGAGTGGTGATGACTGCAGAATTCTCCAAACTGACCTCGCAAGCCACAGCAACGCCAGATACGCTGATCCCGAAGTTCGACACTGATTCGTTCGCACCTCCGCATTCACAATATCCGCCAATGACAACGCCAACGACCGCTGTTTTGCCAGCTCTTTCGATATTGCTCCTGCTTCAGCACCCTCTCCTCCACTGGCCAGTGTCTTCACTGCCAGTTCTAGACGCACAATATCAGCCAACACCTCGGCGTACACCGTCTGCAGGCTTCCCAGTTGACCAAGAATCGCCGAAGCGTCTGACTGGGAGGAGGAGGCGAAGGAGGTGGAATTGGTGGCTGCTAGAGCGGGAAAGAAGGAAAGGGCACTGCGACAGCAGGCAAGAAACTCCACAGCGGAGATCGAGGTGGTGGCGACAGATGAATACGATAGAGCCAGATCCTCAAAACTGGAGATAAAGAATCACGACCAGATTAATAGACTAACGTAGAGATTTGTTCAACTAACCATCCACTCATCCACCGAACCAACCATCGATCCACTCCAGCATCAACCCATTCATTCAGTCAACCGTCCGGCTTTCCATCCTTTTCAAGCATTCACTAATCTACCCAATCTGGAATCCATTTTGTGACCCATTTAACAGTCGAACAATCTCGCCGTCCAATACCATACTCCCCAGCCCCTCGGCCAGAGCCATACCTTGACAGACGCTCCCATCAGTTCATCAGACCGACGATTTACTACTCCCTCCAACCATTCCTCTGTCTATACAACAATCCATCGCCCCATCAATCGCCTCCAGCATCAACTTACCTGAACTCTAATTTCGAAAAGAAGGTAGGGTAAGGGCGCGACATTCTCAGGGCTCGCAAATGATTGTTCAGGAGGGTAGTATTGGTTGTACTCTTCGCCGCAACTGTTGTAGCAATTTTTCCAATTATTTTCGTCGCCTTTGGACTAATAACACTGGAGGCAGAAAAGGAGAAAAATAAGTGACCACAGGTAATTCATAAGTTAAGCGGCTACACCTTCCTCTACCTTGATGATGCAGTGGCCTCAGGACCACTGGGGACGTCATTTTGAAGACTCTGTGGCAATGCAGATGGTCGTCTATTGTCCATTGGACTTCCATCGGTGATGGTAGCGGTTAGAGCAGCCCTGGAGCGACGTGAGTTCACCAGAAGGTTAATTAACTCATCCGCATTGGATAACAGCGTATCACAGGTGGCTTTCAGTGATGTCACGGCCTCAATCATTCCCTGTTAACAAACATAGCAACTTATGCACGATTTCGACCGTGGAGTAGATGTGTATGAGATGCTAACCTGATTTTCACCGGCTTGTGACTTCAAGGCACTACAAACACCACTGATTTGCTGGGCCAGAAGGTCACGATTTATGCGAAGTTCTGAGCGCTTAGCCTCTATGGAACGTTCTGCTTGCTCTGGAAAAAAAAAGGTATTACTTAAAGAGATCTACCGAGCATACAGCACACGAGACTGGAACCACCCTGTGGCGACTAGTCAGCCAGCTGTCAGCCGTCATTTCCTTCCCTGCTCATGCACACCCGTGGTGAAACCAAGGCATCCACCTTGGAGCCTCTGTCACTCAACTACTTGGATTGAGACCTCAAAAGGATTCAGGCCCAAACACACACACACACACACACACGCACAGAGGAGAGGAGGCTAAGGATGTGTAATGTGATGGTAATTTTATGCAAAGTTTATGCATATCCATGCAACACACACTCAAACACACCTGCACTAGCAACAAGGTCATGCGAATGCGATTTACACACCCTTTGGTGGCAAAGGGTGACGTGGCAAGCAACTGTGCAATCCACCTGCGTCTCTCTCGCACACACCAGGCTACTTGGAAGGAATTGACCAGATGTGGAAACTGTAAATACCACAGCTTGGGCGTTGAATAGCCTTCTTCAAGGATTGTTTGCAGCCAAACAAAAAAAGATCTACCTTGATCATTGTGAAGCAATGACAAAGGGAAGAGGGTGGTTAGAAAGACAGTAGTGAAGAGAGCTAGCCACCTTTCGATTTTGACAGTAGGAGGTCGGATAATTTTAGTATGGATTTGAAAGACTCGTGTTGACATGAGCTTTTGGGTAATTCGTCGACAGGTGAAAGTGCACGACAAAATCAAGTCTGCATCAAAGTTTGCTTTCTTTGCTCTTCAATTTACACATCGTGAGTTGGCTCATCACGGAGAGAAAGAGACGAAAGCGGTCAAAGAAAATGTCACATGAAAGTGATGAAATGCTGTAGCAGAGCTTTGAGTGACAAAAAGGAGCAGTGGTTCACGAAAAGAAAGCAACGAAGTGTGTTAGTTTGAAGTGGACTTCAATTGAAAACACAAAACTGATTGGTTTCCGCAAGAAACAAAGGGACAGGGCAAACAAAACTCCAGGGGGGGGATTTTGAACCTGACATGTATCTGTATCTGCACAACCAAGAAATATGAGCAAACACAAGACCTCACGTTGATCGAGTCATGAGGGAGGGGGGAGGGGAGAGGAAAGGCAGTCAAGGAGGTAAACAACTCACGCATCTTTTCCACCTCATCCACATTCGTTATGCCCGCCTTGCAACTGCCCAACGCAATGATCCACCGTTGCCTTTCGGTCGAGTTCGCCGCCTTGAGAAAGAAACGCTGCTCCCCGGGAATGAGAATTTCAAAGCGACAAGCGTCGGTCGGATGCACTACAGAAATAGAAAAGCAAGCCCCACTGACTTTCAGCTATTGGCTAGAACAACACACTCTGCCCTGGTTGGTTGTTAGGCAGATAAGTATGCGCATTTCAAAAGAAGTAGGTCTTCTCAGTTGGGTCAAAATGACTGGCACAGTTGGCGCTTCCCCCGATGACGGCACAGGCAAGCTCATTCCAACAAAAAGACAACTTTGGTTGTTACTGATTGAAAAGTGTACCGAAAAGCATCACAGAAGTAAGCTACGGACTAAGAATGACCAAATCTATCCAGTCTGAGAACAAAAGAGACATCAAAAGAGCGTCAACAAACTTGGAGAAGAGTGCCTCGATCTCGAGTCTTGAAAAAGTCCGTATTTCAATGAATGAAACATTTAAGCAAATGCAGAGATGCATGAAGAGGATTGGCTGAACACTGTCCAGTCTCTCCAAGTGCTTCTCTTATGAACAACTTGACAAACAGCTCAGACAGAAAAATACAGCGGGTTAAGCGAATCCGATAAAACGTCCTCATTCCTGCCTCACGATTGATGCCAGGCAAAGTAGAAGCGCAACAAAGGAAACGCTGGGCACAACGCTAAAAAAGGGGAATTAGTTGGATCATCCACGATTGTAAATGGACCTGATGGGTCTCTGAAGCTCCGTCTCGTGCGATCTGTGAAGTCAACTTTCCAGACTTTATCTGCATTTATAACAAAACAACGCCTTTCACAGAGTAATGTTCAGTAGGTGTTTATGGATAATTCGGACAGCATATTTCTTCTTTTGGTCTTGATGTTCAATTAAAGGGCAGAACACCGGGGCGTAGCCAATATTGCTCGTGCAGGATATATTATAAGGTCAGAAAACTGCGTACATGAACTGTATTCGTTATGGCGCACCGATCAACCTTAACTACTGCTTCTAAAAGGAAGTGCATAACACAGAGCCGTTGGAAAGCCTAAAAATAGCGCCAGACGAGTTAAAATCGAATTCCTCCTAGTTATGGTTAGAGTACATCAAATTGTTGCTTCTTTACCACTGCCTCTGGTTTGTTGCAGCCGCGATTAATGGTGCAGAACCGCAACAAGCGTCTGCTTACGGCAACACGCAATTAACTGTTCAGATAGTAGCCTAACTGCTGACCGTAGCTTCTGAATATCACGCGAAACAAGAGGCATAATCTATGAAAATAACAACAGATGTGATAAGTCACTTAAAAGAACCGACCACTTCTGGGATTTAAAAAGAAAACTCGTTCTTAGGACCTGCGCCGAGTCGAGGTAAAGCGATGGATCTTCTAAACATTATGCAAAACACGGAGAGGCGAGTCTCTTTAAGCGACTAAGTGCATTCGCTTTGCGTTTTTTGTTCCTGGTAACTGCTGTGTGAAAATTTCAGCTTCTTGCAAAGTAATCAAGAGGAAAAGAAGCAATGCTAAGCCACGAAAAAAAAATAATCTAACACAGTTCTGTAAATTAAACATAACCCCAAAACCGAAGAGTGAATTATTTTCAGGAAGCAAAAAATGGTCCCATAGGACTTGCGGAAGCCGAACATAGAATAACAATTCCTTAATGCCTATGAGAGGAAATGAAAGAATTAGGGCAACAAGATATAAAAATGGGCATACCGACGACTTCACAAGCTGACACCTTGAGAGCACCCTTACAGCCAGTATCAATGTCTGACTCCGACGCATAGTAGGAGAGGATTCCATCACGCAGAGTGAAATACCTTTGCTGCCATCCGTTTATATAATTCGTCCACTTAAATAGCATCCCCTCCATTTGCTGCTAAGCGACAAAGAGGCCAAGAAAAACTAAGGTTCCCTGACAACCATGTTGAATCACGACAAAAACTCATAAACTATGATAACAAGTAAAATGTGTTTGAAGTATCAACCCAAATTAATTGGACTATAGCGGTGAAATAATAACAGGGCATGTCTGCAAAATCGGCATCAACCCATGATTAAATTAAAACCGGTGGTAGAAGTCGAATGGTAGAAAAATGCACATAGATACACGCCAAATAATCACAGACTAACTCACGTTGTAGAAGGCACCCCAAATAAGTGATTGGTTGCTTTAAAATTTTCACTAGTAGAACAATAAGAGTGTGTGACTAAGCTAAACATTTGTAATTTGACGTGCTCTCAAACCTTTGTAATACTTGACTTCCAATGAACTAAAAACGGTAGCATCTTGCTTATTATTAAATACTGAAATAAATAGCGAACTATTACATGAGGACTATTGTCTGTTAAATATGATGACTGAGAATTCAATCATCTGGTTACAGCTAAGGCTAATATTCTGCAGCTTCAAAACTATAGAACTTGTATTATAATTAAACTAACCACAGCCTACAAAGTCGGTGCTGCTTTGTTGGTAATGAGCCAAACTACAATGACGGAGTACAACAATTCTAACCCATAGAAGCGCAAGGGATCCCTTAACAGTGTCCCAAAGCTCTGCCAATAAACTGAAGAGCAGCATGCAAGGGCAACCTTATTAAAATGGCAACAAAGAGCCAAACAAGTTATATGATGGCTACAGTAAACCGGTTTCATATGCGGGAATTTAGTAATGTTTGGCATGACATTGCAAAAGTACAACGTCAGATATCGCAGTTGAAGTATTAGCTTTCCCTTCTTCGAAATATAGTTGGCGTTGAGGAATTAGCTCTTCTCGTAGCGCTCTGAGACCTCCTCGAAGTCAAAAGAAGACAGCATACCTGAGCAGAGCTTATGTATTCGGTGAAACGAAAAGAACTGGGACTGCCAGCACGGCTTAGAAGTCAGCTCAACCGGCGAAGGCGATAGTAGCTTAAGTCACCGTAGCCGAAACCGGGAGTCAAACAAGCAGCAAAACCCTTCACCCTCTTGACTAAGCAAAAGACCAAATAATATACCATTATAACAGACCGTAGCACCATCTCTTACTCCATACAAAAGCCAAACTCTGCAAGCATTGATTTCGTTATTGAAAAATTGATAGTTAACTTGTACAAACAACTGGTCTCTTTTTAAAAAAAACAATTGTCGGCCAATCCGCCTTTCACGTTTTCCGTAAAAAAGTGCACCACTCGTCAGTCGTGGTGATGGGGTCGTCTTACCAACAAGCTTTCTAGTGACTTCACACCTCTAATTTGGCGTAGTCGCACTATACGTGCTACTGAGAGCATCGCTGTCAGCGTCTGTCATTGTCCCCACGTAGGTTTCATCACAATCAGAGCGTGTATCATCTGGCAATCCGGCTTGAGGTGAATCCCTTCCTTTCACCTTCCTTGGCAGAGGAAGTGCGGCATATTGAACGTAGGTCACCGACTTCTCCGTTTCTGCCTCGGAATCTAGATATTAAACATGGCGAGTGTAATATTTGGCACTGCCGTGCTTTGTTCCATGCTCAAAATTCAAATGGCATCTACGTATGGTTAGGTTTACTTATAATTTCGCCAACTGACAACTCCTGCTGGTTTGATTTTTTTGGAAATGAAACTTGAGATGGAGAAGCGGTGAAAACCCTCCTCGACTGATATTACGCAAATCTTCGTATGAGTCAAACAAAGCCCTTAAGCTGACCTCGAAACTCCTTTAGAACAGTTAAACTATTTGCGACTGAAAAACCAAAACTTGTGTGCAAAAATTAATTTAATTTGACATTAGAATCATGTTTCGCCTTAATTACTAGAGCTTAAATGGGATTGGCATTTGTTAATCTTACAGAAGTATAGTTGAACAAACTCACCAACAATTAATAAACTAGTCGTATTTATAGCTTTCAATAATATTAGCAGTAGTGGTATTTAATGGTGCTTAGCAAGTGCAACTAATTTTTAAACATTTAATAAGATAAGTTTATTAACATCCATCAAAATGTACCACGCTAGACTTGTAAAAAGGAGTAACTAGGTAACTGTTCTTAGTCATAATTATAAAAATGCGGGTGAACTGAAACAAGAAGATCATTGTAATAATGTCGGTGTTTATATACGCTTTGTAGGTGAGAGGCGGGAGCACAATATACACGTGGTCGATTGCCCGCTAGCGTGTTCTCTCCCTGCGCCGGATACCTCAGCCCCGTAGACTGGACATCCCTACCTGACCTTTTCCCCTTAAATAAAACCATGCCCAGAAAAGCTCAGTCTTCTGCTAGTAAGGTAGAAAGGAATGAGGAGGAAGAAAAGAAGAACCCTGTTACAACCATACTTGAGTTTATGATGATGAGCAATCTGGAGCGAGTTGAAAAGATCCTCAATAAAATCTCATCAACAAATGATAGCTCCTTTGGGTGTATAGGGAGATGCTATGGACCAGGACATGAAAAAGACCGCAACTACAATATGACATGCTGGCTGTCAATCCACCGTCTCCCTTACTTTCCTACGAGAGTGGTTTTTTTTTCCCTTCTGCTCTAGCTCTTCACCATTTCATTGATAATGCATGGAACACAACAATGCAACATGCGACACATACTGCTTTCACATCCCCTGTCCTCCTGAGCCACCGATAGGTCAGGCTGCGTTGCACCGGAGGCACAGTCACCGCAGCATCTTCGAACTGTCGATTCTAGATCTCTCAAGTACTTTGCATAACCTTCATAAAACGTGCACGAAGTCTGAATCGGGGCTTGACTGCACGGATGGCGATTCACCGAGGGAGAGCACATGACGCCTTGGTCGTGACGATATCGTCGCGGCTAATGAAGCAGAGCACAATAAGGCAGAGATGATGCTTGGAATTAACAAAAGTTGCTTTATGATTCACCAACTGACGAGACATTCGAAGTTGTCAGCGTTACCTCGTTAAATGATGAGTAGGAAGGATTGAAGGTGGCTGAGCGGCCAAGAGTTATAGAGGACTTGTACTTCGTATCCTGGGGGAAAGAAAGTGGGTTTTGTTTAAAAGAGTGCCATAGCTTTTAAGAATTTAAAAATTTTTTGCACAAAAATTGCTTTAACGAGATACCTCAGACGCATTCGAGGTGGCATTTGGGAGGAAAGCGCCCACGCGGGCCTAAAATGGGTAACTTGTGAGGTTCCATGCAACAATGGAGAGTATTACCGGCGGTTCAATTACCTTGTGAGTTTTGACATGGATGTCAGGTTTCAGTGTATCCATCGACGACTAAAATGAGTAAGAAGGGCGGATTTGGAAAGGGTAGAAATGCTCAAGGAATCATCGATGTGCACCTGAAAACTCGCCCTTCCGCAGATCCATTCACCTCTCTGTGCAGCGATTTTATGATACATCTACAAATTCGTCCTGTTTTTATCCACCCGTTCTTTCACCCACTCATTACTTTAGCAAACAAGACGACAGTGACAACCCTACATCGTTTTGGGACATAAGATGCCCTGACAAGCTGCCTAAGCATGCCTCGGGGTGTGCATCTGCTCAACTCACCCACTGCGTTTTGAGGAGACGAAACTCATCCAAAAGTGACAACTTTGATGGATTGATAGGTGCGATCACTGGAACCAGTCTTATGGATGTTCGCTCTGGATAGGTCTGCGTCTCCACAATTCTACTTGCCTCCTTTGACGGCTTCAAGCGGGGAAGTTCCTCGTCCACATTCCACTTAAGGCAAAACATAAGAGCCGATTACTCGGACAAATAGGACGAGGTAGAGAGCCTCAGGCAACAGCTCACCTTCTCTGTTATTAACTTTTCGGGGATGGAATCACACTCGCTTGTGAGTGACTCGTTAGTTTGAGATGCCTGCAAAAAAAAGTTCACAGTCCTGTAAAATGCGGCCTATTTAGAGTGGTTTGCCTGCTCTCAATCTCAAACCCGTGTGCTCCTGGTAATGCACTACGGGATTGGGCTAAGCTCGTGGTCAGGAGAACTCCCTCTGCCTAGCCACCATCCCAACGGACAGGAGAAACTTAAGGTTTCTATTAAAATTAGATCTTTCATGTGTCCTCACTCCCTATCAGTGTATGGTGTCCCCTACTAAAGATACTTCTTGATCCAAAATTTTGAAACCCCCGGAGGAGGTTATTAGAGCACCTCACCGGAGTCCATTCTCCCACTGAACCGGTTCCATTTGACACATCCTTAACGGCGCCGTCCTCTTCGGACTGCAGAGAAAAGAAAGGACAAAAAATAATGGCTGAAGGGAAACTTAAAATGGGAGATAAAAAAAGACAAAAGGAGCTATGCTTTACGCGATGATTGGTTGATTCCTCCAGTGTTGGAGACAGTGAGGCATCTGTAGCGTCCTTTTCAAGATAATCAAACAATTGTTCTCGTAATTTCTGTAAAAAGTGGACAAAAAAGCGCACCGGGATTTTGAAACCACAATTCGTACAAAGTGATACAAATGAATGGGTCAGAGGTTGCTTCAAAAAAAAACAGTTGAAAAGAGAGTGAAAGGCATAAGAAGTTTCTAAGAAGCCAAGGTTTAATATTAAAAAAGTGTCTGTCAAAACTTGCGAAATTGTTTAGATGAACTTCAGAGGGTGATAGGGCACGGACACGATCACAGCTACCGGTCTGACCTGACCCTTCATCTTGTCGCGAAACCTTAAAGTAAGGTATGAAAGGAGAATGAGACTAAAACTCGATGGGTGTTAAGCATCCATCTTGAGGAATGACCCACTCCTGCTGAAAATAGCCCATCATCATCATCATTTCCATTCCTGTAGAACTGACGAAGGCATAAGTTGATTGGTTCCACCGACCTCGGAAATAGGTTTCACGAAATAGCGATACCACAAGAAAGTGCCTTCGAGCCTAAGTGGATGCAGCCTGCTACGGCTGCTTCTCACCTCCTCTACGCCAGCATGGGAAAGCTGTACCATCCCTCCGTTGTATTTCTCATTTTTCTGACTATTATGAGATTCTTAAGTTTAATAAAACAACTGGAGTCTATCCGAGTGGAGTATAGGAAAGTGGAGAGCCTATTTAAGAATGAAACGTACTCTCTGGGGAGCATCGGTTTTCGCCTCGTAATTGTTAGGTGGAGTAGGCCTTGATGGAAGGCACAAATAAGATTTATCAGGCTAAAATTTAAAAAATTCCCTCTCAACAGTCCGAAGTACTTGTTAAAGGATGTCCTATCGAAAGATACATCGAGTTTTATTCGAAGAATAATGATGGACTTTACCGGTGAGTTCTGACTGTTTGGGCAACTCAGAATTGGTGCATTTTCAACTTCGGGACATTCTGCGACCTACAAGAAAGATGTTTACCATGGAACAATTGTAGAAACTTGTCAATTGTCGTCTAGCTATATTGTACTAGTGATTAATATCCTCCTACCATTACCTTGATACTCTTGGTAGATGTGCAGGACAACGAGTGGGTTATTCGGGTCACTTTAAGTATAAAAGCAACAAAGTAGCTGTATTTCAAAATTTTACAGCGAAGTGCTAAGCCAGAAAGCTTGTCTTTTAAAGGCTTTCTTCCCCTACTTCGGAATTGGTTTTCCGTTAAGATTGGCAAAAGAGTGACACTGAAAAACAAAACCCTTACAAAACAGGTTAATATGCTTTTACAAACAGTATTAATACGCTTTTGTGGCAAACAAAAATAAGTTCTATAACTTGCAAAAATTCTTAAACTTTCAGGGGCTATGCTTTATTGTATCAACTTTAAAAGGAGGCGTATCAGTGTTGGCAGAATACACTTGTAACGATTCGTTTGTTCGGACCGTCGGTTTCGGTCACTTGGGTGGCCATGCGGTACTAGCCGGTTGGTCAACCTCCAGGGCGTGCCTGCAGCCCCCAGCCCCTCTGTTTACAGAAATATATGCATTCTGGCCTAGCACTATGACTTCTTTTACCTTAAAGAGAGTCTCAAGACGTTACATTGGTGGCAGCAGAAAGCGGACCCGACTTTGATGGACCTCTATCCCAATCCATACCGCTTGTGGCAAATTTTGACGATATGAAAGAAGTGCATGTGCTACGGATGGAAGAATCCCTTACTACCCATAACAAAAAGGGCTGAGATCGACGTCCATCTTTGGCACCTCCTTCGCCCTCCTGTTCTGCAGGGAAGCTATTAACAACTGAAGCGACACTAGCCGTGAATTTTAAGTCCAGTGGGACTGCCAAGTGGGATCAGCGACGTTGTTGTCAAGCGCCCTCCGTAAGCTCTCCCTCCTGTTTTCAGGCAACTTGCTTCCCTTCGCCAAAATATGTATCTACAGATGTAGAATGTGCAGAACGCCACTCGATAGCATCGTTTCATGCTTTGTACACTTGGATCACGTGCATCCCTTTCCTATGAGGCCCGATTGTCCCATTTGCTCAGGGTTCTACGACACCTTCGGGTTTCTCCTGCGGCATCAAAAGGCCTAAAATCACAGCATTTGTTATGTGTGTCTCGATCTATTCGAAAACTTTGATTCGTACCTCCATAATTTCATTGAGATACATTATAGTGAAAGAGAAAGGCCCAGAAATATGCCTTTGCTGCACCGAATGCTACGCGGAATTGATGATACTGCAAGAACACATGCGCTCGAATCTCGATGACTGGCATGGTTAGTTTGTGGGTGCTTCTCGCAGCACTGATTACGTTGTGATGGCTAACACAGGAGGCCGACCAAAGGGAGCGCCAGGGCAGCCATGTTGCACTAGCCGGGACATGCCAGCAGCCCCCTATCCCTCTGATTCCAGAATATATGTATTCTGCCCTAGTACTATGCCTCCTTTTGCCTTAAAGGAAGTCTAGGGACGCTACAACATTCTCCTCCGTTTTAGAAAAAAATAATGAGAGTCTCAATTTACTGACCAGGAAGCGCAGATGAGTGAAAGAAAATCCCAACTTACATGCATCAAAAACAACCATTTTAAGGTCGTTTTAGGCAACATCACCTTAGCAAGTTAAAACAACTCAAATAATTATTGGTATTAATAGGCATTCCGTTTGGACTAAATCCCCAAAAAATCTATCTAAACGCCGTTTTTTTACTTTAATGTAAATAATTTGATTTGACTCAAGGGATTTACACAGACAACACACCAATAACAAGTTAAGGTTAAATTATCGAACAAATTCGGACGCTTAGCCCCTCTAAGTGCATTCCGTCGGTAATGCCAAGCATTGCTGTGGCATGTTAAAGGGGATGTCAAATAATCGTCCCCCAGTCCTGCATTTTAATCACTCTCAAACCGAAAATGCGTTCACTTACGGGCTTTTATTTTACCTACCTGACTGGCGGCAACGACATTATCACAACCGCTCTCCAGATATACACCCCTTCGCCATTCTTTCCTGTTCGGTGATGCTCCCATCTGCTGTCGGATCAACGGTCTCTTCAGTGTCTAAATAATAGATCATTGCAAAGGGCCTCTTAGTAAATACGACAAGTATGGCACGAGGTAATGGGAAACAAATGCATCCTGCATTCAACACTTCTTGCTAAAATGGTTCTTGTAATTTGTTTGGGCTAGCATTCCATCTTGAAACCTTCTACTGTAGAGCGTTGATTGAACATACTCCATGGATGCGGTCCGAACTTGTCCGAGTTACCAACCCAGTTAAACCCGAATGTCGAATTTTTGTATACTGTTCAGAAGTTGAGCATTCTACAGCAGATCGCATTTGAGACCGATATAGGTGTGGTGCTCTAGGTGTGGTACTAACTTCTCGTCACATTTGCCCCAGAGCGCCCAGAGAAGGTTTTAATGTGCAAAGAACAGGGTTTCCGTGAATAATTTCGTCTATTCTTCATTCCTTTGTAGCTGATATTACTCCACACCTTATAAGCTCCTGAGACAAACGTATTGTCAGCCATAGCTTGTCAAATGGCATACGCCAACCAGCTCGTCTGCCCTGAATAGTGTACAGTAAGGAAACAAACTTCCTTCGCGTGCTCTAACGCTTCCCATGTTTCAATGGTTCTATACTTTAGAAATTTCTTCTCCAAATCCAATTTTCTATGCCATTTCAGAGTACTTCTCCATTTTACACCCTCTTAGCGCCCCCGCAACGATCCTCCCTATAATCTAAAAGTCAAATCGGGCCACGCAAGTGCCTTCCTTATCCAACCTTCAATCACGTGTGCACACGACTCACACGACACCGCCCTTTCAACAAACAAAGAAGTTCGACATCAAACCGAGGCCTTTGCTTGTTGATTACTCGGGCCCACGTAAGCACGTTGACGAGCATGGTTTGGCAACGGCGACCATAATTGTGCGCTTGTAAGACGTCGTTGTCATCTAGGGTGATGCGCGTCTCTTCTGCATGCGTCAGTAAGTGCGACAAAACACTTCTGTACCTTAAAAAGTGCGTTAGACCTAGCATGTGAAACAGAGGCACTTCACATGACCTTTTAACTTACCTTCCATGGCATGCAAGTGGGTTGGTGCAAAACACGTGAAGAGTGGTACTGATCATGGGACAGATTGTCGTAAAGATGGCTTGATGCATATCGACTGTCTAATCTAGAGATTAAGGCAATGCATTCCACAAGCGCTCTACAAATTACAAACTATGGAGACAAGGGTCATTTGGCATAATACAGTTGGGACCTACGGATTCTGTTGCATCTCCTTGTAGACGTTCGCGACTATCGGATACGGGGATACGAAGTGACTGACGCCTCAAAACACCTCCCGTTGTCGCAGCCTTGTTTGATTGTAGGGTGGATCGTGGGAGATGCACCGAGGTACGTTGTGATCGTTGCATGTAGCGTAGTGCTGGTGACATTTGAATGCCAATAGGATGCGAGATTGACCAACGCTGATGGGTCGAACTGGTGTACATTCGATTCAGTGGTTTAGGCTGGTAAGTCTGTAAAATAGGTGGATGAAAGGAATGATGTGATGCATCACATAGTGCGAGTCCCTACCCCATAACTAGCACGGGGTTCAACCATTCTTTGACCGGTATTCCAAATCAAATATCGCCCCACAATCTTGAGGCTATTCAGCCTATATTCAAGGAACAGGTCAAAAGACGGCTAGTTGATATAAAGTGGATTTTTTGATGAGATGAACGAGAAATCTCCCTTCTTATTGAGGTATTTCCATTGAGAGGCGGCAAGCAGTAGTACGGAAGACCGAAGAAGGCGGCTGAAAGCGCTACGTCACAAAGAAGGTGTGGCAAATAAGAAGCTGGATAAGCCTCACTTTCGCTGACAATTTAACAAGCGTGCTTAGTAAGAGGCGAATTGGGCAACTGCATTTGTCCTTTCAATAACCAACCCAAATCAACTCCCTGAGATTCACGAGCGCTACTTATTTAACTTAAGTAGATCACCTGCATTATGTACCACAAATTGGGAAATAAGTTAACTACAGAAATCTGTTTGCTGATGCTTAATGCTTGGTAATCATCGCTATGGTCAGCCTCTCCTCATAAGACAAAGGCCATGGAAGACAAGATTGAGGACAAGGCGATTTCTCCCACCATTCAGATCAAAGGCGTGTCTAGCCTGCATGGGGACTTGAGTGGCACTAAAAGTATAAGTCTTTTAAGTAATTAACCAATTCCAGTGGCTTTCATACAGAGATACCGTCTCCTTCTCTTGGGCTACATTGTATTAAATGGATGGCAGCTCCAGTAATTGGGTGGATTTGGACAGATTAACTACTCTGTCAGCAATTTCAAATCTACAGAGTAATGGCACGAATTAAGAAACGAGAGTGACTTCCACGACTTCCTTTAGCCAGTTAGCTCGGGCGAAAATGACTCTAAACTTTGAAATCTATTTCTATACGACTCAATACCTAAAATAAAGGACTTTTGACCTTTCGCGGCAAATACGGTGTACAATAGCCTTCGGACTGAAATTTTGTAAAAGCCAAAGGGATCAGGCCACAGCTGGGGATAATAGAGCTTGCATAATTTAAAAGAATTATTAAATATGTGGAGGAGGATACCCTTTGGATTGTAGCCTTGATAACTTACCAGATGAGAGGATCTAGTCAGCGGATGCTCAAGCGTAAAGCTCGGACGCTCTGGTTCATTTTTCACTATGAGAGTCTCAGCCGCCTGAGTGACAGCGGGTGCCACTAAGGTCAAAGCATGAGCTGCCCCAACCGGTGGATGTGCTAGCGACTCGGAACACAGACTGGCCGATTCCATTGCAGCTATCTGGGCGGCCTTGGCTTCAAAAACGGCGACCAAATCGGAGACAGAGCAAGTAGCGTATCCGTCCTCATCCTCGAGGTAAAATCAACTAAACGCACAACTCAAAGGAACTTACGTCAGTTTCTTGGGTGGGTTCCTCAGTAGCGTTGCTATTCACAGCCATGCTAAAAATGACAACACGAAATTCCAGTACTGTTCTACAAATAAGTCTATGTAAGGCATATGCGGCATTAGGCGATTTAAATAGGCATTTTTAGCTTACTTTTGGTTGATAATTTATGCGCACAAAGTCCAAAAATGGGTGGACAAAGAACCACCTTGATAGAACTGCTTACCTCGCTCTTTTGCGATTGAAAGCAGTTGTGACAAACAGTATTTCATCATCCGAATGTCCTCCCTTATCAGTACAATCATGGACATCATTTTCTTTCATTTTCTAAAACCAATAAAACAAAATGATGTTTAGCATTCGCATTCTACTTAAATCGGGTCCGTCGATTTAAGTAGCACTTTTTGAGCGAAAATATGCACATTTACCCAGTGGCAAGAAAGCGTGTTAGAGGTAATTTTTAACTACCAACCAAAATATTGCTTCTTTAAACAAGTAAAATTGACCCATCACAGACGAACATCTTAAAGTCATTAAAATTTCTGCTATTTTATAGTGTGGCTACAACTATTTACTGACACTTCATTTCCCTTACCGAAATAACAGGTTTCTTTTCCATCATCCGATTCAACCGATCTTGAACAGTCTCTGGAATCATCTTCCAGTTATTCCAGATCCGTTTTGCCTTTGGTTTCGGCGGAATTGGTGGTGGTTTTTGAGGTCTATTCTCCCTTCTACTTAAAGCGCCATAAGTAGTATTCGGACCAGAAACGTTCTTATTTGTTTTGTCGTAAAAATTGGCAAGATACATACTAATTACTGCACGATTTACATATTCACCGCACTCAATCTGGCGTTTTTTTGACAGAGATACACATCTTGGTCTTTTTAAAACCCCGACAGCATTTTGTCCAGCAAATTTTGAGGCTTGGATACTAGTCGGAGCTCTCTCTTTCACAGTCGTAACATCCTCTTCATCATCCTCCTCTTCGTCATCGTTATCACCCTCCTGCAGCCGAACACTGAGCGGTTCAATCAGTGGTGCTGATAATTTCCTACGCGTTTGTCCATTGCCCAAACCGAAGGGACCACCGAAGTCCTGCTGATAAAGGTTGGTTGAGAAAAGACTATTTCGCCGACGACTACCAGTAGACAGCACTACGGCAGTGTCTGGCTGAAAGAGACGGAAACAGCGACCAATTTCTCGGGATTTTGCATCCAGATACTCCTGCTGCATCCAGCCTTTAAAAGAAGAGAAAGAAAGCATCTCCATAAATTATTTACAAGAAAAACATTTTTGCATTTCTAAATACTCCACTTAAGGATTATTCTCATACGTCTACGCTTGTTTCGGCACTGCTAGAGCTCTGTTCTATATCAGATGGTTGTATGCTACTTAAACGCGAATAAAGTAGTTTACTCACAAATGTCGCGATAGGGATGTGGACTTTGAAACTGACCAACCACGCTCATGCTCCGGTTTTCATACTTATACACTTGAATGCCATTGTCACCCTGGAAGGGAAGTGATTAAGCACTATTAAAAAGATCGCTTACCCGACCGGAAAGAAATAAAAACCGATTGCCTTGGTAATAATTCATAATGACGCTTCCAGATGATTGGTTGCAACGAGAACGATCAAGCGCATTCGACGGGTTTCTCTGTTTAAAGACGATAAAAGAAACAGCTATAACTGTCATAAAGAAATTTTATACTCTGCAGAACATTGAAGTAGCAGGTCAGGCTCTTGCTTTATTTCAAGGAATGCATTTAGAGAATTTTCCGGATGTCTTAGGAAGCCAAGTGCACAAGAACTCAAAACATTCAAAATATGGGTTAAAACTACTAAAGAATAACAAAATTTGATGTCAAAAGGTCTCAAATAAGCAATCCATACACTAATTTCGCCTTACCAGCCATTTCACATCTTTCAATTCTTCAAAACTGCGCCATTTTTAAATGAAAACAGCCGCAGCTCAATGAAACTTGGTTAAATTTTGCCCTAAAATTTATTCACTTTTTCTTCAAAATGCAACATTAAGAAGTAGAAATTGTCAAAAAAATTTTGAGAACGAATGGCTGGAGAGGCGTTTGAAGGTAAATGGACCGTACCAAGTCCCAAACCGCAAGTTCTTTGCTACCCTCCAGTCCGAATCCAACAGTCACCAAGGTAGCGTCATCTAGGAAAGCTGCTTTCCATGGTTTCGAACCCTGATGGCAGATCATTGAAACAACCGGCTTCTTCTCGCCGCGTCCCACGTCGAATATGCAGAGTCGTTTGTCACGAGATGCAACAGCTAGGCAACCGCTGGATGACCAGCAGAGGCTGTGACCTCCAGCGCTGCCCAAGTGCGTGCTCTGAACCTTACCCTTCTCAACGTTCCAAACCAGAACCTTTAATAAAGGAAATGCAATTACTACTATCAACGTTTCAGTAAACATTATGTGTTAAGAAATTTTATGTTTGTGCACGGGGTTGGTGATGGGTGGGTGAAGGGAAGGACTTGGTTAAAAAGCGGTTAGAGGATATTTAAATGACTATTTAGCAGTATTATTTGTTCTGTCATGCCATGGTTATTGTGTTCGTGGACCGAAAGCACAATACCACTTCTAAACATGGGTGGATGTTGAAGAGAAAAAATTGTTTGTTCGCAGGGGGATTAGTTTACCTTCCATGGCTCATTACTCCCTACGTACTTAGAACTGAGCCCTTCCTTTCTTCGTTGCACTTATTCTTAGGTATACATCTTCAACAATGCGGAACAAACAGGAAATAGTGCCTAAACAGGAGAATGATTTGCATTTCATGAGAGATTCACAGGTTTGTGAGAGCGGATGTGTCATTCTACGGGAAAACTTTGGTGTAGTTTCTAAAGATCCCCTTGACTGAGAGATCGTAAACCGCTTGTCAGATTAGATACCATTAAAATGCCTTCTGAGAGAAAATTTTAAATTTAAATCGTGCAAAGTGAACGCCCTGGAATGACCTACTTTTTTGCCATAGAGAGCAGTTGCTAGGAGGCTTGTTTCCACTGGACACCAAGCGACATTGACGACACGATCTTTGTGATCCAAAGTTCTGATGTGCACCAGCATAGAGACCTTGTCTTGGTTTTGAACCTGCCATAGTTTGACCTACAAAGTGGAAGGTAACTGACTCTTCAAGTGGTGAGGTGATCACAGTAATTTTTCCCAATAGGAGGATTAAAAACCACACTAAGATGGCGATCCCTGAAAGTAGACTTCGAGAGGCAAAAAGTAGGCTTTTAAGCCGACGTAAGGTCTGCCATCACGAGGCTCTCCTTGTGGCTCATGATTGACAGGGCTGTGCCTCGCCTTTAGGGGTGACAGGTGGAACTTGCATAGGGTAACGCAAGCCAAAAGCAACCTCTATGCCCCGTCCTCCGTTCCCTTCCCGCTACTCTCAAATGGGCAAATTTCCCTTGTTTAAATCAACAACAGAGGTGACAAACCGTCTTACCGTTTTGTCAAGAGAAGAAGTGGCAAGAAGATTACCGCGCCATTCCAAATCAGTCACCGAATTTGAGTGGCACTGTGTTCGATGGTACGCATCGCCTTCATACCGACCGGGCTTAAAGGCGAGACAAAAGAAGAGAATTCGTAGTCTTTTAACTACTCTAAGAGGATTGGTGGCAGTGAGGACTAAAATTTTTAAAATCAAGAAAAGGAAGGGTCGAGAGAACTCGGTTAGGTCTCAGAACTTCAAGGCTGAAAGGAACGTTCTGACACCTCGTCGTCTAGGCCACATACATTTCCCCACAATGTCCACCCCATAGTGGGAAGGAAGGTTGTGTGGCATCGCACTTATAGCTCCCATCCCTCGAGTTTGATAGGGAAAATTCACAATTCAAGCTGAATCGGAACATCATTGCTATGAGATGAAATAATGCCCACTTGAGAAGCTTCGAGTGGGTAGTTGACCACGCCACGCTACTTGACGTCGGCTGACAAAGGTCCGACTCCATCACTGATTAGACAGTCGACACTTAAAAAACGGACCTCTTTTACCAAGAGGCTCCTGCGACCACCTATTCTCAGCCTATGTGCCTGTAGACCAACTTTTAGGCCTTCATCATCCTTGTTGCCACAAATAGGGAGCCTTTGAATGGCTTCAGCAACGCAGTGGAAATTCCATTGTTACATCTCACACCTTCTGTACGTGATCTTTATCAAGTGTGACGAGATTCTGCGGAAGCTTTGCAACCGAGGTAAACTTTTTGCTTTCACCCAATGACCTGCATTCACCTACTTGCCTATTTATCTACCCAAACAACCATCCCTCCATTTCGTCTCCAGCCCACCATCCAATCAGTCCTGATTAATTCATGCCTGTATTGACCTCCCACATTCCTACGACCCCTCAAGTTTTGGTGCAATAGAAATAGCGTGTGCAAGTGAACAGCGCTCACTTTATGCCGGGGTCAACTCGAGGTCACCATCACTATTGCTCACTGCGACTCAAAGTTGCGTAGTTCACAAACATGCAGCTGAGGAAATGCGTCGAATGCCTTTCTTCTTGTCTAGGTGAAAGTTACTCAACGCAAAACTAATTTCTCTTTCATTAATTATGGCTAAGGGGTGTCAAAATTTGACCAGTTTAAATTAATTTGGAGTAATTTTGTTGTCGCTGGACATGTCGAATCTGTTTCGGGGGTAAAAGGGAGGAATGAAGGCGCATTGCTCTGTGTCAACGAGCATCCATCTGGTCCACACCCGTCCGCCTTAGGGGTCAAGTTTACCTCCTTTGCAAAGCTTTTGAGGTTCAGCACGAAATTTATGGTGGAGCGCTTGTAGGAGGTGCAGGGACTGCTAATAGAACACAGCTCTCCAAAAAGGACCCTCAAGTTTTGATTGCTTTGTTGATACCACCAAATGGAGGTGCACCAGACTTAAGAGGACCCTATTCCGATGGTGGCAAGGAAAAGAGCTTCACTGGATCAAAAAAAATCAGCCAGAAAGTGGTGATTCAGACACACTTCCTTTCCATGAGGAGCCAGATGCTCTATGTGCTATGCAGAGCCCTCCATCCTAAGCCGCATACCACAACACACAAATTTTACCCACGTGAAGATTCGTATTTAAGGGTCAGCGGGTAGACAGACGGTCCTGCCCTTGCATTCCTCTTCGCTAGTTAACATTGCTTATTTCCTTGACACCACTACCAGACAACCACATGACTTGATGTGAGATGAAACATAGAAGCAAAAATGAAACTGAATGAGTTCATATAAAATTTTTCCATCGTACCTGGTGCCAAAATGTGTTATTGAAAAAGAATAAAAAGAAGGAGGACATCTTTGATGCTCTATGTTTACCTTGCTACGAAAACAAACAAAAAGTGGTGCGATTTACTCTCTTGCAATGCGAATTGCAACTCCTTATCTTCAAAATACCGGGAGTGCAGGTGTCGATCGTACTGATGGATTGTAGGATCCGAAAGTAACTGAATCTGGCAAGCTACACACAAACCCTGAAGTCGCATCTCCATGAGCAGGAGAACAGCAAGTTGGCCCCAATTATGACAAAGTCAACTCAACTTGATGCACTTTTGGTGAGCGACCAGGTGACTGAAAAATGACCTTTTTACAGGCTCCTTCACCCTTGCTCTCCCCAGACCCTATTTTCTACCTTGATGAAAGATGATTCAACTATCATGGAGTCAAGCGTGAAATTAGAAAATATTTTGGGATCGAATTGTGTCAGGGTAAAATTTAAAAGAAGATTAGCAGGCAAGTTTTTAAGAGACATGCAAATTAAACCGCCCAAAGGCCATCAATGAGAAACACTTCCAATGTGTACAACTTTAGGTGACAAGGTTGTTAAAGGTTCGACCGGATTTAGAAGAGGAAATATAAGTGCTTGAACTATTCAGTAAAAATAAATTCATTTCTTAAAAGGAATTTCCTGTGGGTAAACAATCTTTAGTGCTTAGAATGTGTTACCGAAGAAAAACACTCTAGAAGGGCATGAGGGGAGCAACAGTTTTCCAAAAATGTGTGCTCTCTCATGTAAGAAAAAACGGACTTAAAGAGTGCGCATTAGGTGGAGGTGTAGGTGATACAAACGTCAATCAATCACCGGCATGAGTTTACTTACACTGATACTTTATGTATAAGTATTTGGACTAAATTTTTGAGTTCAAGATCCTGACAATGCTAAAAAGTACAAGTGATTCCCTAATGAATCAAGATATAAATTAATTTAAAGTGAGCAACATTGCGTTGCACTTGCTAAGTTTGCTTGACAGAAAGAAAATGATGATCTCGCTTATCAAGTTGAAACAGTAAAAACCAACTTAAAGTAATTCACGCGCAGCGAATTCCATGAGTTAGAAGGAAGGGATTTGTATAAGTACGTGTAGCGCATTGTTAGACATTGGGCAAAAAAAACTAACTTACTTTGGAAAGTTCAAGAAGGGCCACAGATCCACCAGAGTTAAAACCAGTGGCTACAGCAATAAAGTACTCCGAACAGGCAGCGAGATGGCCATAGTGAATGGCGTTCGAAATCGGAACACCCTCAAATCCAGCTTCTGCTCCAGCAGGAAACCACAGAGGATTCGTGGTATGTAAGAGGGAAGAAGGCATTTTGAGCCAGAAACGCGTTAGAGATATGCGAGAATGCCTCTTGAAAAGTGAATTTGGAATGTGGTTGACATTAGAAACATGAATAGCTGCAACGTAAAATGCGTTAAAGACCATATAGCTAACTACGACTTAAGTGTAAAAATAATGCACATCGCAATTGTTGTTATTAAAAGAGCATTAGAAAAAAGTTGGGAGGATAAGAAGTTAAACACAACCTCACCCCTTGAAAGGTTGAAAGCTTAAAGCCAAGCTTTCAAAGTCGTGCGTTCATTGACCTTAATGCGTGCAATTTTTAGCCGTTCAAACCATTTTCTGCTGATAACTGCATTTTCGAACAATTATGGCCCCAAAGATGACCCTTTTTAAACGATCTGACTGTACAGAAATTTTAATAAAGATAGACGGCACGAATGCTAGCAGCAATCACGCTAAAAAGTTGCTGGGCGATTGACAAGTTGTTCTTAAAAGCGGAAAACATCTAAACCTTAAAATGTTCCGTTCAAATAGATGTATATTTTTTAGAAAGCCTAGAAATTTATTTAATTTTTGCGTTTCGGTTTAGTCTAATTGAATTTTGTGTGTAATGTTCTAGCTGTTACTTCTGCGCTTAATTTTTAATTCTAGTCAAACGCTGATATACTTAAACTATTTCCTCACTTATGCTCGAAACCTTTTTATGCCTTTCTCTTCTTTTGGGCATTGAGTCTTTCATCGTGTGAGTTGACTTGTTGAGGATGCTAGGTAGTCAAGAAAAGGCATTCACACACGCCATAGTGCTTCTAGATAGAGTTGTAGCAGTCCACAAAAATCGCAAAGGCAATAAAGAAACTTTTCGATTGAACGCGTAGAATCGTCATGCACTGCACCCTGGCCAGCCCATCCTACGACGCTATGGTTGCAAAGATTCAAAACGACCTTTTTATTAAAACCAATGATCAAGCAGACATTTGGCTCAATGAAACTCCCTCTGCTATTACGAACGCTGTTGCTGGTGCTCCTCATTTCCTCTTGCCACAACTTGCTCAGCGCACCGGGGAGGCACTTACGAACCATCCTTGCTAGTCATTAAATTTATGTAAAACAGAGGAGGTACTTGGCTGTAGTGGGGTTGGGTTTCCATCCTGATTGCAAACAGTGTTGATAAGCGTCGAAAGCGTGTACCAGGTACGCCATCACTTGTTCTCCACTCAGTCCACTTTCTAGTTTTGAAAGAAAAAAGGGCAAAAATTCGAGTTTGGAATGCTCTTATATTTAGTGCATCAATGCATGTGTGCATTTCATTTCCCCCCTTCGGACGCACGTACGCTGCGTCTGTGGGTACGCCTACATAAGGTAGAGAAGGGGGAGGGGAAAGATTGGGGGTTGAGATGGGCAAATAAGCACGCGGAGACACCACTAGTGGTGCACGGGTTTGTCTTGGCGATAGAGCTTCTTAGCCGGTGTCAGGTACACTGTGTAGGTGGCTTTCTCGGGGCAAACATCATTCTCAAAATGACCTGTAAGTAGGCGACTCGCATTCCAGCAGTGGAAGGAGGCCATGCTGAAGCCCATCTTCTTCTACAAGAGGATTAAAAGGTACAAAATGCGTGTCAAAAAGACATTGCCACTGACACAACTGTCAGTCAAACTAACCGGATCGTGGGAGAGTACAGTGCCCACACCAATGACGGGACCATCAATGTTGAAAGACGCCTGGTACTTCTTTAAGCACGGGAAGGTGTGGTAGGGCTCTTGTGGTATCTCGCACTGAAAATGGCAACAATTTAATGATTTACCCATTAATTAATGTGGAAAAGTTGGAAAAGGCTCACTTACCAACACATTAGCTAGAGCACCGCTATTTTGTAGGTAAAAGACACAGCCCAAAGCCATAGGCAGCTCTTGTTTGGAGAACTTGTTATAGAGACTGGCTTGAATGAGGTCAAAAATGCTCGGTTCGCCGATGCGTCTGTGCGCTACTATCTCAATCACCTTGCCGGGCATGGCTTCAGTAATGAAAAGTTGGCCCATTGATGAGATCAATGTATTGCTTGCTCGCTCTGATGCTGGAGATCCGCACTAAGTTAAAAAATAAGACGATTTGCGAAAATAGGTCTCCATTTATGCCGCCGACTTTACAGGTTAATAACGGAGCGACCATGAACGCGTGCAGTTGGGTAGCAGTAAAAACTCTTTTGCCTTTAGGGCAGGAAAGTCAGCTTTCGACAGACGGTGAGTAGATGGACTATGAACTATGACTGAGTGAGTACTGGCCGAATCATATGTTAATGCATTTATAAAACTACAAAGAAACCCACTTACATTAAATTTGATCGAAATTTTGAAAGGCTTGTGGCTGGCTTATAAATTGGTTTCAGCCATTAAAACATTAGTTTCATAAGAGTTTATTATTGCAAAATTAACTTGTTCTGGTGCTACGAAGCTGCCGCAATAAATTGGGCGCTGTCGAGTTAAAAAAGCAAAATCCAGCTAGTGTCAGCCCATCTTTATGCTTCTTAAGACATCAATTATATAATTGAGCTGTTTAATCAAAGTTGATCTGGATGTCCAAATTGAGCTGCTAACTTGTTGACTTACTTCCTTTGAACAGAATCCAACAAGTGATCGATTGCATTGAAGACCACGGGTTGAAAAGGTAATTTCAGTAGAAACCTGAACGTTTTTAAGAAAATGCAAGTCATCGCATTTGTTATTAAATAGCAGAACAAAAAATAGGGTTATAATGACTCACTGCGCACGGTTTATTGTAACATTGGAATGGGCCAATACCACCACCTAAAATCATTCCTTGACAATGGCCGGTATATTTTGTGATGTCCATTATATCATAAAGCTAAAAGTATTATAACAAAAAAACAAAAGTGGGTACTCTTGAGGGATCAGCGCAAGGAAGCAGATAGTCGAGACTTCCAACATTTGCGATCGTAGAATCACCACAGATGCCTTAGAAACTGTTTTAAAAAATTCAACTCCTACCAGATCGTCCCAAATAAAAAGGTCTTTGGCTTAGATTCGGACATTCCACAACCTTTACAGTGAGATGACCAAAGTGCGGGGATAGATAGCATTCAACAACTAAAGAAAATACATTAAAACTGGTGCGGTTGATGTGTTTTACTATCGCACACGTCGTAAAGGATTCTATTCGCCATTCCTACAAGTACTGGACAAAACGAATTGGGACTATCCTCCTCAGTTTCTTTGCAGCGGCAAGAAATTCCACGCTGGCAATGCCACTGCATGAAAGTACCCTGTTACCGCGGCTATTAAAAAGAACCTCGTTTTTTGGCGTTAGTGACAACAATATGATAAAATAAACCACATATGTAATTCGAGAAGAATCGAACGAAATACCTAGAGAGTAATGTTTCTCTTCCTTTTTTACTTGTCTGTAAAGCAAAATAAGGCGGTTGGATCCAAAAAAGAGGCTCGATTTGAAAAAGCAATTGATTTCCCAAAAGGTCAAAATATTTCCTAACTTTTTGTCAATTATACAAGCACGATGAAGCATTAGGCCGCACAATCAAAACTTTGTTTATGGCACAATCTTGTAATCAAAATAGCTCCTCTGTTTTATGGCGTGCGACAGTTGTGGTGTGTTTCCCATGTGTCTTTCATACAGTGGGGTAGTTATGTGCTTCCAACAGTAAATGCCTTAAAGTGGTGGCCCTATGATATGTTGTTTTGCTTGTTACTTTGAATGAACTGCGGAGGAAGTACTCTGTTTTAATGCGTCACTTGGATTGCTCCTTTGGCTCCCCTTTTGCTAAGGGTCCTGTGCGTTTTGCTACGTTGTGCTCGTGCTCCCATTTGCAACAGCGTGGTCGGTAGCCATGCTCTTGCCTCTGATCCCTTCCGGGCGTTGCCGCTGCATTTTTGAGCGTTCGGTGTTTATCACTTCCTTTCCAGCCCTCATTACCTTGAAGTACGCGGTTTGACTAAGTTAAAGCGCCTTTACTAGTAATAATTAGGGGTGCAAACAAGGATCAAGTGCGTGGGCGTTCGCAACGCTCTTTCTCCTCACAGATATCTGAGGTATCTTCCCCTTGTGAGGTTTGTGTTTATTAATCGCTCTTTATCCAAGAGATACATCCCAATAAACTTGGATTATGCCATTCTATTTGGGTACCGCGTGTTTTTTTGCCTTCAGTGATGTTTAGGTGCCTTGTGTTGTTGGCATCGCCACGCGAACTCGATCGCGAAGAACAGCACTCCTATCTCTTGTGGCTTGGTGATGCACTTTATTCTGATGGAAGAATCACATATGCCCCGAATATGATAATTTGCGTCAGCCCCTAGCAGAAGCGCAGAAAATTACGTCTACCTTGGCAGCAATTTGGGTTTCGCACCTTGCAGGAGAGTCTTACTACTGAAGCGACACTGGACGGTTCATCACATACCTGTTTATCGTACCTGCGTGACGTCAACGAAGTTGGCGCCTGGCTTCCCTACTTGCTATATGAAGTCCAGATGGATAGGGATGTAAAACTGAAGTGGAGGGGAGGAACAGAAGTACACTCTTGCTTCCCACAAAAATTTTGTTCGATCCCGTCCTTTGCGCTTCCGTCGTTGTTCCCACGACTGGCTACGGACTCACGGGATGGCCAGCACAGTCCTCCGCCCTTCAATGTGGTCCCCAAACCAGATGACTCCTCTGATCCAGGAAGTGCCAATAGGGACCCGGCACACCTTCCATGGCACTTAATTTTGGAGACTGGCACCAAACACGCTGCAATGACTGACGCAAGGAGTGCACGTCTTCCTTCGACAACGGTCTACTTCCCCCCCACCGATCGGTCTGATCCCCAAGCCCTACCGTACGTCGACAATACGGGCTTTGAGCTAGTACTCTGTCCTCCTTCTTCTTCAAGGAAGACTCGGGTCTCTGCACGTGCATCTCTATCTTGTCAAGTGGATGGGCTCTCTCCAGATCGTTTCATAAGAAACGTGGCAGCCTCCAAAGAACCCAACCCGTAGGCGCCAAAATGCCATTTTTCGTCCCTCAGCCTCACGCTTGAATTGGCTACTATGACCAGTTAAAATTTCGTCAAAGTCTTCTCAATGGAACAGTTTCCACACCACGCAAAGCTTCATCCACTTCAGATGAACAGCTACTCCACAACCACCATAGGAGCCCAAGATCGACCATCAGCAAAGTAAAAGATACATATCCACCAAATAAGTTCCAGAGAGCACAAATACGGGAAGAGAAAGGGAGAAAAAAAGCACTACTCTATTAGTGACGCCTCCGTTCCAACTTCTGTGTCCTCTGGTGTGCATCGACTTTTTTCCTTGCATTTTCCTCTAGCTGATGCGCCCGTTCTGCCTTCTCCTTCGTCCTCCTTTCCGCGTATTCGCGGGCTGAAATGACTCTGGCCAACTTTTCTGACTCTACAGCTCGTTCTCTATTACCGCCGCCAGCGAAAAGCACATCGTCTTCTGGTAAAAGGAAAACTGAAATTGCTCAAAACCATGTGTTTTCCAAGTTTCAAATATAGACGACTCTCGTCAATTCAGTAGACTTAGTGGAAGCATTTTACCTACAAACCTTTCTTTCTTTGCCGCGGCTTTCTCGTCGCCGCCTTCACCTCATCCTCATCGTCACTGATGAAAAATGCGTCCATGTCGTCAAGACGGTTACCACTTGCACCACTAACGCTAGCAGCACTCAGCCTTTCCCGCTGCTTTGCCATCATTCGCTGATGCTTCTCCTCAGCCCTCGCACCAATATCCGCGAGGTGTTTTGAGGGCGGGGCCGGCTTCTTCTTCGCAGTATTTGCTGGACTAACGCCAATTGAGGTAGGTGTGGTGGTGGAGGCACCCACGCTGCTACCCACACTCCGAGAATTGAGAAGGAGGTAACCGGGGGTGGAGCTGGAATTGACATCTCCCGGTGTCGGCATTCGTTTAAGATGCCGCGTTGACTTTAAGTCTTCTGTGGTGGCAACCGCTGTTTCGGAGGAACTGAATTTGCCCGGATTGAGAGTGGAGAGAGCATCCATTACACTGCCTGGTTTGATTCCTTCCCTAAACAAGCAAGCAAAGAGTAAGGACTTTCTCATCAGTACTTCACGCGAAACGAGATTATCAGACCAAGCTTATTGTCTAGGAAGTAAAGGACTTTGCTTAACCACTGGCATGCGTAGTTCTGCCGCTAATCTCGGGAGTTCAATGGTAAACCTATCTTGAACACCCCAAACAGGTTGATGGGTGAGTGGGTGAATGAATGGATAGACAATGAGCCAAAGTGAAGAAATGGATGTTAGAGGTAAATAGATGGAGGAATGCAGCATCCATTGCTTGGCTTAGTGGTCTGACAAAAACGAAAACAGCAGATTGCTCTGATTGCCGGAAATGATAAAATCTGCGTGATTCTGGTAAGTTCGCGCCTTCGTTGGGTATTCCGACCAGATGTCGGTCAGGTGGATGGTGTTGGGTGCAGATGGTTAGAATGGACAGGTGAGTCTGAGACAGAACCAGAATGGATGCGCAAGATTTAATGGAATGTGTTTTAAAATTGGTCAAATGTCAAATACTTCTCGGAGAGGTAAAAGAAGGGATAAACACAGAAAAGAATCCTCAAAAGGAGCGAAGGGATGGATAGGATGATGGATAATGAACAGATAAACGCAAGCAAAAACTAGAAACTTGCTGCAATTACTTTTTACCGTATCCCTGGTTCTCTTCGATCTCCTCTAAGTCGATCTCCTCCCTCTCCACTATAACCGCCGCGACTGCGTCAGCTCCCGAACTCGCCTTCCCGCCTTTTGACACTGTTGTCGCGAAAGGCGAGACTGGACCGCCGGTCGCCGCCTGCTTAGCGAAGTACTCAGAGTCCGCTAACGCTACCTTCAGTTCCGCCTCAGCCTCCTCGTTGGCCTGGTAGCCGCTCACGCCAGCCGCACGCAGTACTGCCGCTGTACAAGCGTCCCGTTGTTTCTGTTGAGACTGTTTTTTCCCTCCTTGGGTGCTTGGAGCCGTGGATTTCGTAGAGGAATTTCTGGGACAGAAGGGATTGGCGTAGGAGGGCACTGTAGTGGTGGTATTGGCAACAACTGTGGAGATGAGGATGGAGCGCATTTGCTCCTCCAAGTGGTCGAAAGATTCCGAGGCGGTGGTACTGGTGGCAGCGTTGGGGGAGGGTGAATGGGTGGACGGGGTGGCTGTGTAGGAGCCACCCGAAAGGGAAAACCATTAAGTAAGGAAAAATGGACCGACAAAAATCTCTACAGCTGTTTTATAGATTCTCATACAAAGAAGTGGATGAATTAGTGGTTCCATTACGAATAGAGGAGTCGGCCGGCGAGTGGTGGATGGGTCTACGAACGAAAAGGCATGTAAACGCAAGAATCTAAGAAGAAATCCCCTTGGCACATCATATTTTAGCTGTATTCAATGCAGCAATAGAAGTAGGTAAATACAAGGGCAGTCAAATCCACTGATAGGCCAAATAAACGCATCATTTCCACTTCTACCAGACACACAGGATGGGAAAAAGGGACACATAGCATGTCGCGAAAGGATTGTTACAAGCTTAAAGGATAATTGCATTTAGGATCAAACTTGGCGACAAAAAGTTATACGCCCACTACAGCCAATCAGTAGCGTACCTTGGGAGTCATGAAAACGAGTAAATATTGTTTCACTGCCTTCGATGGCTGCCTTCAAGGGCTGAAGTCGGAGGAACGGAGTTGAGGAAATGCCAAAAAAGCGGGGAGATGTACACGCCTAACATGCTTAACGTACCAATACGGATTCGAGGAAACTCCTGATACTTTCGATGACCTCCTGTTTATCCAAAGTTTCGTCCTTTAAAAGACCCTCAATGTAGTCACCGTACACTTCAATATCAATGTCAGTGCTGAGGTTGGTTAAGTACTTTTCCAGCCAGTTGGAGAATGATATGCCTGGCGAAGTGGCGGTAGCCATCTTTCAATGGGAAGAGGACACGACAGCCAATCGATTCAGCCACACAGCAATGAAAATGCAGCTCTACGGAAGGAAAGAAATGATTAATGAAAGTCAAGGAAAAAGAAAAATGGAATATTTGGTACGCAAGAATAGAAACACAAAAGCAATCACCCGAGATGTCGTGCACAGCCCCGTCCAGAAGACGAGCTTTCAAAACGCGGTTTCGACATTGGGAAGAGTAAAACACAAGAATCTTTATGAAAATATTATTTGTACCATTTGATATGATTCGAGCATGCAGCTAACAACCTAAACAAGCTTTATAACACTGTTTTAAGTGCCGCTCACCCAAGTATAAATACATGTGTTAGTTTTATTAAATATGAACTAACAGTGTTTTAGGACTTTTGTCTTTACTCAGTGACGACTAATAAAACTTGTGTAATATGTAATGTGGCATTTGGTAAATTTTGTAAAACACGTTCTTAGATAATACAACTGAAGTGTCACCACCCATAAACGCATGCGAATTCTAACATAAAACACGTAATGTTTTTTTCCTCTTGTTTCCACTCTTTCTCTTGTTTTGTGCTTCCATTACTTGTATTATGCTGCGCTTCGTAAGACAGAAGTTAATTGCTCTTTTATTTGACTTCGAAATCCTTTTTAGTTGCTTCGGCCGCGCTGTTCGCGTTGGTTTCGATTTTCAAATGTCGTCGGGCAGTGATGCTCTGAATCGGACGTACGACTTAGAAGAGGTTTTATTAAGCTTACATTCTTTGAGTGGACTTGATTTTTTAGTTGTGAAACTAGTGGCTCTTTCTTCTAGTCCATATTTGCTGATGAAGACATTGAACCACCATCTACTTCTTCGAGATCGCCACGGGTGTCCGGGAAGCAAGTGCCGGCACCGAGCACTATAGAAGTGAGTATCCCGTTGGCCATAGTTTTGTTGCTGGTTTATGCATAAAAACAGGTTTGGTCTTACATAAATTTCAGGATTGATGCACCATTTTAACAATGGTGCAAGACTGATGACGCCAGTGTTTTCCCCTTCTACCTAAGCTAAGCTCCTATTATTGGCTCACTTCATTTTCTACGCATTCCCTCTTCAATGATCAGGCGCGGAAGTCCCCAAAAGTGAGTCAAACCTTCGCGCCTCCGTTCCCGGTCTCACCCTCCCCATCGAGGGACATGGCGAAAATTAGAGCAAAATCTCCTTGGTCTGATCACGTAGCGGCTCGAAAGCGTTTATTGGGCAAATTATTGTCCGGTCAAGGCCCCAAGCGAACAATCCCACCTCCATTCCCAGTAACACCAACCCTGTCGCAGGAATTGCGGTCGATGATGCTGGGAAGTGTTGTGGAAACTGAGAAGAAGCAAGATGTGGCGCATTCAAGCTCTATGAATGACAGCACCATGACTAGCGTTAGTCGAATGCCTGTGAGTGCCGTACGGTTGACAACCTCATGTGTTTTCATCAAAAGTGCATCTGAAATTAACCATTTATCATGTGGTGGATTTTAGACGCCATGGGGGAAGTATCTCAGAAAAGAAGGGTTGAAAAGCTGTCAAAGACCCCACGCTAACCGCTCTAAACAACGACGTAACCGAGAAGATCAGCAGGCTAGTTGTAATGGTTGATCATCTTTTTAGGGTCGACCAATGAGTTATTGTACACGTAATTTTGTATGGTTTATAAGACTTTTTTTATTAAATGTCTTTTTGTCGTGCAATACTCTCGTTTGAGAACCGCGAATCACCTGGAAAGCAATATTTAGGTGGTCGGAAAAGCTGCAGATAGCCTTCCACCTCTGGTTCGGAGCTAATTTTCCAACGGGATGTAGATTTTTTATGTTTGCATCACTGAGACGTCTAGTGCTGCTTTTGGATGGGGAATTGTGTCATTCAGGGGTTTTGTGAGCTGGAGCCGAAGGCAATCGGATTTACGATCAGTTGTCTATGGAGGGTTTGTAGCACTCGAATGTCCTGCCGCTAATCTTTGTCTCGCCATCGTAGCAGGCTTGACGGGAGTCGGTGTACTTTCTTACCCCTTGCTTTGGATGCGAGCTGATGCGTTAGTTTTTGCGCTTGTTGGGAAGCCGCCTGTGCCTCTGGGCTGGACGGTAAGGGTCCTCAGAGGAGTGTGCGTGAGTAAGTGATCTTGACTACGGCAGTACTTTCGTTTTGTTATCAGACGCCAGGGTGCACGCAAGACATACCGCGATATCGATATTTTCGGAGGGTGAGAAGTGGATCCTTGTGATTTTGGAGGGAAAGTGAAATGTCTTCGTAACGCAGGGAACAATGACACCCACAGGTCATTTACGACATACTCTTGCATGCAATTCAGAAGTACTCTGCATGCAATCTCAAAGAGCTCACACACGCCTAGTGATTTCCTCGTTTCGCCGGCTATTTTAGAGGGATGTGTTCTGCTTTCTTCCACTGAGGTGCGTCGATGATCTTTACCTTTTCCTTGCACGAGCTCGCTGTGTTTCGTCTCGTATCAGCTCTTCTCTCTTAATCATGCAGATATCATTAGCTTGGACACATTCGCTGTGTTAGGTGTGGTGAATGTATGCTTGACCCCCTTCTACTTTTATTGGCCGAACCATCTTGGTTTCTTAATCATTGCTAAAGTCACCGGGGTAGTCTTCTTCAACTTCCACTCATACCTACTCAATTACGTTCAGTAGTATTAGGGAGTAACAGAAATAAATGCTGGTGAGTGGGTAGCGGACGAATACTCCTCATTTTAGCTGGAATGCATAAAGGAGGCATATGTCACATCACAAATTGTTGGGTTATTGCTGCGTTGAGTGAGAGGGTGTGTTGTTCATGCGACGTTCTCTTTGCAGGAGCCAACTAAAATCACGTAGAGGCGATATTAACAATGAACTGTAGAATTTGCAAGTCATTTGTCTGCACAGCAATTGTCTGAGTATAGCCGGGATTAGATGACAAGCTCACACCCCTGCAACGATGATCGGCCAAGGGCAACTAAAATGCCATTATGACTCAAAAAGCGAAAAGGTGATGGAGGGTCCACTTCATTTGTCCATTCGGACGATCCTTTTTTCGTCAGTGCACTCATAGAAAGAGATGTCACAAATTCGCCACTTTGATTGTTTGCCCATGCATCTGAGACAAATTTAAGGCCATTCACGGCATTTATTGTGCCTCTAAGCCCTTCTGACTGACCATGAAACGAGTTAAAGAGCACTTTCTTTATTCGGTATCAGTGAGGTGGGTGGTGTAGATGTCGATTTTTACACTACTCCCCTCCCCTCATTCCATTTATGCGTGTTAGCGTCTTCCGAGCCCGAAGGCACGATCATCAAGAGCACCCTATGAAACTTCATATCTGTGGGGTGCCGCTCGATCACCCTCCGCCCACCGTGTGCGCGGAGGGATCTTTGCCTGAACTACCACCCTCATCCTCTATGAGGGTCGCACGTAGTCCCGCCTGTCAGCATATACTGAATTGGTTCTATCGACTGCTCCTCTTCATCATCCGCGTTGGAATACGCTCTTCCCTCCTAACCTTTACTTCCGTCGGTGTTTCGCATCTCCCGCCAACATCATCACGCGGACATCTGGGCCAAAGTTCAGGTGGCTAATACAGGCACACCTTCTGATGCACGACTAAAGGCCATCAGGTCTAACTCATTTTCATAATACCTTTTGTTTTAGAGTTTCCTCTCACATATTTGTTTAAACAGTTTTGGGAGGCTTCCTCTCTCTGGCTATGAGGCGCTTTTATTGGTCGTCGTGACAGAGCCAGTGTCAGCTGACTGTCAGTGATGGTTGATTGATGAACTTACTGGTTGACGCTGCCGAAGCTGCAGTTAGCCTGCGATCTATCACGAAGTCAAGGTGACTAAAGACCTTTTCTACGGGGGCTCATTTGCATGCACAAATCTCTGGCAGACAATTTGATACGAACAGCCTTACAGCATAACAAATTCCAAAGTCGACACAATAATAAGGCTAGAGGTCACAAGGTCATGGCATGTGCATCCAGGGACAGCTTTTACATGGATGGAATGTTAATCCACGGTCTCCTTTAACTATGTCATGCACCACAGACCAGCTGGAGATTCTTCAACATCTGCTAGTTCGATCTTTAACCAACTAACTAGTTAACCAGTCAGCAACTTACTTGACCTCTACTTTTTACATCTAACTTTGTATTCTTCTACGTTCTGGCTGGCTTGCTTAACTATTGTTTCCTCATGCTTGAGTGTGAAGGTCTTGTCGTCTGTGTTAGGCTTTGAAGTGTCCTCCATCAACTTTTCGTAAAATTCTCTCTTCTCTTTAGTCAAGAGTCATTCATTTGTAAGCTGTCGTTCCTACCTCTGGATTCAAGTCACTAGCAATAGCTATCACAGGCGAAGATGGCAAAACTGATAGAGCTCTTGCATCTTGGACGTATTGAGATCTGCCTCCGGTTGGTTGGCTTCAATATTGCTCATCATTGCACTATTGGTGACCAGCTGGTTGCGGTTGCCATTGACAAATGTACTGGTAGAGGTGGACAAAACTTCAGCTAACATGCTGAACACGAAAACGCCAAGAGGACTAAGAAATCTTGCAGCGAGAGGCCCATTTCTGCAAACAAATCCCGAGCAGCCAAACAAGCAGCAACACCGTTACGGTTATCAGATGGGCGGTCAAAGGTCACGACACTTAAACTTAGGTCAGTCATGTGTACATAAATGAGCATTCCAAAGGCGGATCGTTATTTTACTTAGATTTGTGCATCGGTTAACCAACCAATCTTTAACAATGCCGCCAACGTGATAACACCGACCAACACCTACCGGAAGATCGTCGACTTCTTCTACTCTCTAACTCTATTCGTCATGCGTTGTCTTAGTCAACCATTTTTCATTTCATTACTTAAAAAAAGTAACTGCTTGGTGCCGGTTGTCTCGTCGACATTGGCGGACATTTCACAATATTCTCTTGTCTCGAATATTTAAGCGATCTTCTCACCTGGACTGAATAGAATTAAATATAATTAGTAGAAATACCATTGTCACTGGAGTCAACCAGCCTTAGTTACACATTCTAGCTTGAGGTTAGCTTCAACGGGTTGGATAGTTAAAATTTGATTGACACCTAGCGGGGCAGGTGAGCTCTTTACCCACAGGTCCGCTAACCCAAAAGGTACTAGATCGACATGCCTCAGCTTGGTGGCTAGTAATCGACACTTTCAGGGCGATGGATGGAGTTGTTTTGCATGGGTGGACGGTCTTCTCCAGCAATTTGATGTCATTCACGTGGTGATGGAAGTCACTGGGCCCTGCACCGTGAGTTTGAGTTAAACTATGTCAAAGGCAATTTTATGTCTACTTTCTTGTCTTACTCTTAAAATTGGCTTAAACTACCACACCTGACTGTACTGTGCCTCGGCTGAGTGGATACTGACATTCACTGACACAGCAGGTCGACTTCTTGTGGCTCTTCACTACCGTTCTGTCATTTGCCGCTCCCTTTGAGCATTTGATCATCATACTGTCCTTCTCGGATCGTTTAATTGCATCCCTTATTTCAAGCTTTAATACGTCAAGGGCAACTTTGTGTCTATTTTGCAAGAAAGTGGTGACAATGGCGTTGCCAGCTTGCCACACTTACGCTGTGTGTCACCTTCGCAGGTCGTTGAGTATGCTGTATGCTTTGCATATGTTAATGGTCCCATGCACAACTTTCCTCTACCCGTACGACTACCACTGCGCACGCCCTAGTGGTGAGCATGACAAGTTAGTCCTCCTCAAAGGTACAACTATCATAAGTGTATTGGCAGGACCTCCAAATGAAGGCGACCCCTTTTCTTTCAGCTCTTTCCTCAGATCCATCTGTTAAATGACTGCACGGAGGATTGAATAAGGAGTAGGATTGCAAAGTCTCGGTGTTGTCAGCAGCTTAAACGCCTTGCAGATGATTAATTTGCAGCTCGGGTGTTAGCAGTGTTAAAATCATGGCCGACTTCCTCATAACCATTCTCCACATGCATACATCTACTCATTCGATTTCAGCGTCTACGACCAACATGCTGTTCATTACGGGGAAGATCATCCTAATCATAATTGCAATTCCTAACTGTAAGAATCATAATTAGTGGCAAACTTGTGTGATTTGACCAAATTTTTACGATTTTAGCCATGGGTTTCATTCATGGGGTAGGAGGTGTTGAGTATGCAAGCCAGAGTAAATGAGTGAACCCATGATCCAGGCAGTAGTCCACTGGTGAATGTTTGCAAACTTGGCAGATTTGCAATGCCCTCCTCTCCTTCCATCCCAGTTCTGACAGAGATTGTAGACATGGAAACGGGTACAGGCGATATCACGAGAGGGCCCGATAAGCTCCCAATGATCTTCTTTTGCCTAGCTGCGGAGGCTTGAGGCGATATAGTGGAAGTGTGCATCACGCGAAACATCTGACTATCTGTAACGGTTGAAACAACTTCAATGCAACTCCAATGCATAATTATTGTGTAGGAGAGATGGAAAAGGTAAGCTGCTTCAAGCTTGACAATCCCCTTAGTCTGCCTGGTTCGTTTTCTTTAGTCAACTGCAAAAGGATCTACCTTTGGCTCCCCATTAATGTCAGTATCCACTTGACCTCATTTGTAGTTGAATGTAGCACATGTATTTGCGGAACTTTAATATAGCCCTTCACAATTTCAGTCACAAAACCTGTATCTGACGTCTAATTTTATTCAACTACGGCTACTGAGGGAGGAAATGAAGTGAACTTTTCCAACACCTGACTGCTAATTTCTTGCATAACCGAATGTCACCTATGCGATAGGATTTTACTCTGCTTTGCACGCTCCATGCTGTCTACGTAGTGAGGACGCCAGGGCGGATGCGTCTCACGGCAATGTCTTCCTGTCTGAGGGTAGGTCCTTGTTACTTGCATGCATCATGAAGCCTTGAGAGACATGTTTTAGTCCAAAGGCACGGCAGGGTGCACATCCTCGTGCCTCCCATCACCTTTCCTCAGCTTTCAAAGCGTCCATCTATATGCCATGTCAGGCTTGATTAACCTCTAACCACTTTGAAGTTCCTCATTGAGCGGTTCCCCTGATTGGAGAGGAGGAAGGAATGCCTTATAGACAGCTACTTGCTTATCATAACCGAAGTTGGAATGGACCTGAATGTTAGTTGCCGATGTGGGAGTTCGGCATCCAAAGCACTTTCGCAAGCACTGCAGTCAACTGCTCTTGCCTACGCGTTCAGTCCCAACAAGTGGAATGTAAAGCATCCCACTGAGGCTGCTAACAAGCTTCCTATCTAATGGAAAGATCATATTTAGCTCCTGTTGGCACCTCCAAAGATCATTTTGGCAGTATCCAGCATTGCTGAGGTGTAGGTTATCAATTCTTCTTGTTTGTAGAAGCGTAAAAAGAAGCCTGTTTCCATCAGTAGATTCTCAAGCATTTGGTTCTCATTGTCGGAATCGACTTGCTTGTGAGGCGCTCGAATAGAACTATCAGCGTGGTACCTCTGTCAGAGACGAGTTAACGCACCATTTGTAGTGTCTTGTGCCTACCACTTCTTCCTTTGTTCACTGAAACCATGTGGAATTAGAACTGTTGGATCCCTGTCACTCCATTCATTGAAGTGCCACTATTCGAAGCGTTGTCAGTGTTTGTCTCTTTGTACTCCGCAACTGATGCTCCTTTCACATCATTGTCTAGTCAACTGGCACCACGACACCTGACATGTGGGTATCTAGGTCAGACCTTTTTTCTTTTGGAGACAGAAACGTGTGGTTTCTAGATTATGGGGACGACTTCTAACATATAGCTAAATATCTACTTATTGAAAAGGGGATCACATGAATTTCTGGTACATGTGTTGCATTAAACTTGATAATCCTCTTGATTTCGTCGTGAACACATCCTGCTTATAGGGTCCCCTCCCTCGCAGAGATCAAAGAGAATGCGCTGCTCCTTTTGCACTGTTGTCATTACTCATTTAACTGATAGCTCAACGCAACCCATGCGCTTACGGAACTCCTTGGAATGGACCTTGTGAGGCGCTTAAATCGAATTAGTAGTATGATGTCTTGCCTCCATACCTTAACCCCTTCGAGACGGTAAAATAAAGTGACTTATTGACTTGATGGTGCTGTAGGAAACAGGAATTAAATGTCAGATGTGAGTAACCACAATTGTTGAAAGATCTTCTACCTTGTCCTTACTCTTGAGTTCGAAGAATCCATGTGGATCCAAAGCTATTGGGTCCCTGAATGTCACCCCTGCCATTGAAGTTGTGCTATTTGACGTGGACAGGGTTGCAATGTGGAATGTGTCAATATTTGGTCTCAGGAAGTAGAAGTAGATGCATGCTGTCCCATAAAATTCGGTGTCCTCTCAATTTACCTATCTTGTGAGAGAGTCCCAACATCACACTGCAACGCCCTGCTGTCGATTGACTGCATTTTAAAGTCTTAAGAAACAAGCGTTAGTCCATTGATGCGGTGGAGTTTACTTCAACGTTCTTCCCATCACCTTTCGTCAGCTCGCCCATCGTCTCGAGGTTTTCTAACAAACAGCCTCATTGTTTTGGGATCTACCGCCCATGGGAATTTTTGAGTTGCATCACAAAGCATTGACATCTACGTCAAGTGGTAGCTGTCAAAATACAATTATTCCGATGACCTCTCAACATGTGATGAGAAGCATTTCTAGTGGTATGACATCCCAAATTTTCGAATAATTCTTACGCCGTCCTCATTTTACAACCCACATCACTCCATCCTTACATGGCTATACTTGCTTCGGGTGGAACAAAGACTCAGAGACTAGGACAGGATTGATTGTAGCTGACTTTGCCGAGAAAGTGTCCCAATACCTGTACGATTGTAGCTACAGCTCCAAGCGCAGCGACTCCGAGAGGTACGAGTTGCCGTTTGCGGTGAAGGACTACTGCTTCAGTAGCCGTGATCGCCTTGTGGTAAGCAGTCCGCTAGCACTGTCGCGGGCACTCGACTTGAGTGGCTCGACGCCGATACGACTGCCACTGACGCGTAGCGAGACGTAGTCAGTGGCAAGCTAGTCGGTAGTGAGCATCCTCTTCCAACCACTAGCCACCGAAGAGGTCTATTTGCGTCAAAACGGAATGCGTTTCGGTGGCAGCAACCTCCTCCATTACATAGGCAGAGTGGATGGCTAGGGTCAGATCTTTTTTGTCCCCTTTCTCCTCCTCCCCTTTTTTCCACACTTTTCCCTCCTGTGGCCAAATCCCAGTCCACGTTGAAGACATGGTTGTGCGCTCCCTATTATGCATCCACGGGTAGTGTAGGCTGCAGTCTGTGGACGGGAATGTCCTGATACCTATCATTCTGCCAATCAGGACTTTGAAGGAGAGGTTTTCAATGATTAGGAGGTGTCGGCACAAACGTTGGAAGAGTGCCATGCACCTCAGGGATGGACAGCAGCGTGTCCGAAGTGTTTATCCATGACTGATGTTTAAGTTTGAGTAGGCTTAGCTCGGATAGCATGTCTGCATGGTATCGTGGTGCTGGGTGTCGTCTACGGGATACTCTAACCGTGAGGCTTCTGTCAAGTGTTGAAATCCGTTTTCATTAAGATATTTTTCTTACGAAGCAGACCAAAAGTCTCCAACTAAGCGGCATCGCGTGTATTACGAACGGAGGGCTCCTCGGACGCCTGGTCTGTTGTGGTCGTTGACCCTATTAGAGGAGTTAATTAGTTGCTTGGTCTATGATCTGAGGAACTAACATTTTGCTGATTTTTGATGGCCTATCAGTAACTTGAAGTGTCAAATCCCCACAAAGCATTGTCTGGTCATCAGCAATGCCTAGTGAATTGTTCCTCGCTTCATCCATTTGATAACATCGATGCCTCAGCTAGAAGTTACAAGGTCGTCTAGTCTTCAACACTGCATTTAAAGGAAGTTATTATGGTCAGCGAGACAAACCACCTTTTTCAAAGTTGCGCGGATTCACAGGATCATTTCTATTCCCATTGCAGTGCTGATGGAACAAGTGGAGGCGTCCAACACCGACAGGGACCACAAACTAACCTCCAAACCAAACAAGATCAGTGCACTACTTCAAAGAGAACCGACTTGGGTGCTTAAAAGCTTCTTCAAAGCCACCGAGCTAGAGAAGCATTAACGAGGAAATAAAGGAAAAGCTTGGTCTCAACTCTAAATGCATAATTGGTTACAGTATGACAACATCACATAACTACTCATTTTACTCAAAAGTAGTATAAAGCTCTATTGGTTAGCAAAGCAGGCCTCCAGTTCTACATAGTCGCGCCATCGTGGGATGGATCAAGCGCTACAGGAGCTAATAAACAAGCCAAAAGCAAAGTGACGCCTAAAAGTTGGGCTGATGAAATTAGAGCTCTAAGATCCGACTAGAAACGCACTCATTTTTTACCATACCATCCAAAGAACTTCTAAAGGTCGGATTCTATTTGACCGACTGGATGGATACGTGACAGGAATGTTTGGAGAATAGGTTCAAGATGTGTATTTTCAAGGTGATGGAAAAGGATACTGTTATAAGAAGTGAGCCATCACTCTTCCACATTGGCACTGAAGTTCCATGGGACAAGTTGGTGAATAGATGGACGCGATGAATTCCCGCATTGGTCCTGTATTCGGTGAAGGGCGAATGACTTCGAGGTGGATGGAATATCCTTCAAAATGGAATTGCACCTCGGGCTGATGGGAATGATTGAATGACTTGCAGAAACAAACATGCAGATGTGCGTTAATGGATCCAGAATGACTTGATTGCTACACAAATCGAGGAGGAGTGAAGAAGTAAGGGGAACCTGGAGAGAGTGATTCGATTGTATTTAAAATGGATGTAAGAGTAAATAATTGGACCCTCAGTGCAAGAATGGCAAACCAGTGGACAAATGATGGCTGGAAATGTGCTGCAAGCAGTCGCAGTCATGCAACTGTCGTTGGTGGCGGCAACAACACCAACACCAGGTCAGCCGATTCTCCAGAAAGGCGGACGATAAGTCACCGATGACAAGAGATTGCGTCAAAGCACCAATCCGCAAGTGCCAGCAAGCGATGCACCTCGTCAGCAAAAGTTCACACAAGCCGGTTTGTGGTCCTTGTTTTCCCACTCCTCCACATCTGCTTAATGCGGTTGGAAAGGTATTAGTTGCCTTGTTACTTTTTTGGGAAAATGCTTCAAATCATGCAAGGCGTCCACGCCCTCTAAGCCATCCATTGGATGGAAAATAACTTCTTCATTAGTGAAATTGTAATGTCGTAGTGATTGTGATTTCATGGTGTGGGCTAGCAGGGGGGAAGGGAGAAAGGAGACGAGAACGCTCAATGTCTTTGGCATTTTCTCTTCTCTACGTACAACAACGCCCGTTGGCAGGGCGATGATTGGGTTAGAATGATTGACCAATCAAATGCATTGCGTTCTAGTCTATGGTAGACTTAGGGCCACACAGAAGATTACATTTAAACTTTAAGAAACCCATTAGACTAGTGGTTTGTAGTTCCACGCCAGCATGCATGCAGCACTTAACCCCTTTCAGTTAGAGGCACCGAAGGCTCTATTTTCTTGGACAGTTCCACTGGCTCGCTGAAGGTTTCTTCTTCACTCTACATGTACTGTAAAAAGGGGGGATAGATAACTGAGTACCCTTTGCGCATGGAAATATGATTGGATAATGGAGACATGAGATTTAGGGAACCAAATTAATGCCAAGTGGAGGATTTTCGGGGCCAGTGGTGACATAGAGGGATGGAAAGAACAAGAAGCAGGACACCATACTGTACACATTACTAACCTCGCTCCAAGTACCAAAGATCTGACTCCTTTGAATGGACTGAGTCATGCGAATATATAGAATGCTTTGTTCATGCATGACTGCATAAAGAGTTGATGGTTTGTCTTGTAAACTGGGTCCACCGTAACGCTGTTCTCCCTCAATCCAAGTGGTCTCTCTTCCTAGCCAAATTGTGCTTTCACTTTCTCCTCTACCCCTTCTCTCTTCTTTGTTGACAAATCTGACAGGTTGTAGGCACTGTTACCCATGCGATCAGTTTGACACTTCGCTCCAACTTATTAGCAGTTGGATACGATGAGAGCTAAAACGAGGACTCCAAATGCCTGACTCTGTTCAGTTAATAGACAAGCCTACCTTTCATCAGCTCTAGAGTGGCTCCATCCGATTCTGGGTGTGGTCTTCACAAATAAACCGCGACAATCGTTGAGTAAGAACCTCTACTTCATGTTTTCCTTGATGTCAAAGCCTCTTTCAATACAATGCTCTTCATTGTGCCCTGAGCCGTGCCAACCGCATAGAGCGCGGTGGTAGGCAGTCGAAGTAGACGACTTGCAATGAAGCAGACACCAAGTCCACTGTCACTCAGGTAGAGGAAGGTGTCACTTGTTTAAAGCCAGTGTTTATCCCCTTTTTCCAATTGATTAAGGAAGTTGCAGGAGTCAACTTTTACAGTTGAAGCTGTATTCGTTGTTGCAGTTCTTGTTTGGCATTTTAATTCCACTTTTACATCCTTCTTCTCTGACAAACAATGAAATATACTGTTTTTTTTATTTTCAGCCCTTTGTTTTCGTGTCTAATGCCCTCTCCGCAGTTCCAATCTTCCACTTCTCCTTTGCCAGATGGGAAGTCAGGCAGCTAGGTGGGCGGGCAGGTAAGTGAAATGTAACAGATCTGGAAAGATGGCTCTAAGTGGGGCATTGGAATGCACAAATTTATATTTTTAGGTAAATGTGTGAATCCACCTTAAAGGAATTGGCGCCCCCTGTCAGTGATATTTTCATCTCTCCTCATACCAGCTATGATTGAAGTCGCCACAGACACGGCTGCCACCATATCGTGCTGCCACAGGTGACAGCTTGATCGACGTCAGTAATTCTACTAAGTCCCACTCCACCTCCAACAGACTAATATTTCTTTGCACAAAGCTAACAGTTTCGGAGTCTTGTACAGGCGTTCAAGAACTGATTTCTCGATAACCTTCTGCTGATCTGTTGCCGGCAACATCAATGCAAGAAGTATCTGAGATTTCCGCGTAAGAAGAGGTGGAAGAGATTGATAGACGTAAACAGACTTTGGATTACTAAGAGTTGGTTACTAGGCTTTGACTTCAGAGGTAAAGAATGAGGACTTGTTCGATGTCATGCGAAAGGACGACTGTATATAAAGGTAATGGTGCATGACTTGCAAACAGGTCAACGGTGTTGCTGCTCTCCTTAGATCCCAGTGCTCTCCCTCCCCCCCGCTTCCTTGTTCTTTTACTTCGTCCGAAGTACTAAAATTCCTATACGTACAAAACATTACCCTCTAGTGCTCTGATTTGACACTCTGCTCCAACGCAGTGGCAGTTAAGCGCGATGGCTGTTGACACAAGGACATCAAATACTTGACTCTGCTCAACCAGTCGACACGCTACTAATCTGGTACCTTTCACCAGCTCCTGAGTAGCTCCACCCAAGATGGGTGTGACAGAGGCACCTTGGAATACAAAGTGCGGTAAGTGAAGTGTGGCAAGGCACTCATTTATTGCGCCCTGAGCTGCGTCAATCAAGTGACGCGTGATGACAAGCAGTCGAAGTCAATGACAAGCGATGTAGCATGTGCATGGAAACGCTTTCACCATCGGTTGTAAGAGCTTTTGTATGTTCCTTGGAAATGCCTTTCACTCTAATAAGACCAACACTCGACTGCAATGCCTCTTACCCTTTCCTATGCCTCGAAGACGGCCTGTTTGGATGAATGGCTGTTCAAGCGAAAAGTTCGTGTCTGTCACTGCATGTAGATGTCCAGACCAGCTGTCTAAACGTCATGAGACTGGATAGAGTCGAGGGATTGACGTTTACAAGAAGAGGCAATCTATAAACCATTGGGATGATGCTTGATTAGCCTCATGGAAAAGAAACAAAGGCAGTTTAAAAACTGTTTGAGTCCAAACCTGAGATTGAGTGCTCAAACCTATTCGTGCTGCTGGTTTTTCGTTCCACGTTTCCATAATGCAAACGCGTGTATGCGAACTGCATGCTCTGCGAGGCTCATCAATGTGCCACGACCATGTCGGTGGATTGCTTTCACAAGAACGCATTCTATAAGAAGGAAGACAAGTGAAATTGACATGATGGTATGAGAGTCACGAGGAAAAGGTGTGCTGACCGTAGCCCATGTGGCACAGCCTTGTGAACCTACTCGCCAAAATGTGGAGGTGTGAAAGACTTCGAGATTTCTGGAACTGTGTAGAGCAATCCCCAACACTAGACAGCGTGCTGAAAAGGCGGCTTCCACTATAGTTATGGTGCATGTCAGCCATTTTAAAAGAGGATACTCAAAGCAAAAAAAGATGTTTATTTAGCTTTGACAAGTGAATGATCATCATCGTAAGGTATTCTGCCAACGCATTCCAGCTGAATTCTGGAAAATTTGCATTGTAATGCTTACCTCGAAATTCTGCAGTGATTCGATTCTTCAGTAGTGGAAGGCGATAGCAAATGAGCAGGACATTCCTATCCCGTTGCTTAGGCTTCACTGTCAGTCTTGAAGCAACACATTGGCACTTCTCTAATGCTGCAGTTTTGCTACTCACAAGGCATCGTGGAGCTGTCACCACTGCACATGTCAGTGCTCGCTAACAGGAGTGTTCACGCCGGAGCCTGCGTTGTGCGTCATTCCTTAGAGCGTGCAGCTACCAGCTAATAAGTGGAAGCATAAAACTGTGGCAAGTTCTGGTTGGCAAAAAACCACTCGAGTGTTTAGAGCACGTCATGGAGAGGTTCAGCTCGATCAGCAGCGGCTAGTCATGGAGATAATTATCATCAGACTACAGGCGTTAGAATTCGCGCACCCCACGAAGGCATGCCAACAGGTGTAGCTATCGGTTTCGACTTGGGAACAACCTTCTCGTGCGTCGGTGTTCTCATAGACAGCACAGTGGAAGTCATAGCCAATGATTAGGGTAACCGTACAATGCCGAGTTCTGTTGCATTTAAGGATCATGGACGCCTAATCGGTGAGATCACAGTGAACCAGGGGGACATGCACCCTTCCAACACGATTTTTAGCGTAAAGCACCTGATTTGGCACCGTTTTGATGATGTGACAGTACAGAGTGATATAAAGCGTTGGCCCTTTAAATTCATAAATTCCAAAAAAGCACTGAAGATCGAGGCGCGGTATTGTGGCGCTACAAAGTATCACACTGCAGAGAAGATCTCGTCCATGGTGCTATTAATGATGAAAGAGACAGCGGAGGCGTACTTGGACAAGAAGGTGACCGATGCAGTAATTGCAGTGCCAGCTTACTTTAATGGCAACCAACGTCGAGCCACAGTCGAAGCAGGGAAACTGGTCGGTTCAAACGTGCTGCACCTCATCAATGAGCTGACGGCAGCTGCCATCGTCTACAGTATGGGCAGGAGGCTCGACAAGCAGCGCAATGTGCTCATCTTCGATTAGGGTGGTGGCACTCTCGATGTGTCCATCCCGTCCACTGGGAATGGAGAGATTGAAGTGAAGGCGGTTGGTGGTGACGCCTGGTGGAGCACAGCGTGAAGGCGTTTAAAGAGAAGAATGGAGGAAGAGAATTGACAGTAAACAAGAAATCCACCAGCCATCTGAGAACGAAATGTGAAAAGGCAAAGAGGACGGTGATTTCGGTCCAGTACACAAACATAGAAATAGTATCGCTGTTTGAGGACATCAATTTCAGCGTCAGCCTCACCAGAGCTCGATTCGAGCACTTGTGCTCGGACGATGGATGAAGTAAGGACTGCACTGCGTGATGCGAAGATGAAGAAGGCTGATGTCCCCGATATAGTGGATCAGCATGTATTCCAAGGGTGCAAAAGTTGTTGCAGGACTTCTTTGATGACAGAGAATTACAAAAGTCCCTCCACCCAGACGAGGCAGTGGCGTATGGTGCAGCGTTGCTGGTGGCTAAATTGACTGGACGGGATGTAACGAAGACGGAAGATATGATGTTGCTGGAGGTGACGCGAGCATCGCTAAGTACAGAAGTAGGTGGCTACATGATGTCGACGGTGATAAAACGTAATGCGCCAATTCCATCAAAGTAGGTAGAAGTCTTCACTACAGCCTCTGACGGTCAGCAGAATGTACGAGGGTGTGTGGACGAGGACGAGTGACAACTACTAATTAGGCAAGTTTGAGTTGTCGGGTATCTTACCAGAGCCACGAGGTATGCTAACTATTCCAGTGACCTTCGAGAGGGGAAAAAAGGAGAGGAGTAGGATGGAAGCGAAGAACATGATACAGACGACATCCAGTCAGCTTGGCCTTCTATCCAGTTCTCCCATTGGTCAATTAGATGACAAAGAATTTAACTAGACTCGGTGATTGGCATTTTGACAATGATATTCGTATTTTGGCGGTTAGAATACCATCAGTATCACTAGTGTCAGGGACAAACGCTAGAAGTTGGACGTTGGAACGTGAAGAGGTCAAAATGCAATAGATTTATAAATAGTAGTACGATAATCTGAGGCCACAGGGATCTTCTAAAATACTTCGACCTTTACGGTGAAGCTGAAATCGCTCAAAACTGCCCAACGAGTTAGTCTAATGCTGAATCATCCTGAAAGTGTTACAATGTTCACAAGTCACCGGAACACAAGCAGCAAGTTATTATTAGGCAAAGAAATGCAGACAGTAGAAGGTTGTAAAAATAGGTGGAGGAAAGTAGTGTGAGGTAGAAGAAGTCGACGACTGTCTCCTACGCGCTGATTGGCGTGTCCAAGACAGCCGCATCGTTGCACAACACGAAAACGTCTACAAGTCCGCTCTTCATCCAACCAACTGGTCAATCTGTGGGTGGCACTGTAACAACTTCACTTCTACTTATCACATGTGCCACTGACAGGTTGACCAGTTGGTTGGTTAAAGAGCGAACTGGCAGACGTTGATAAGGCTGCAGCCGTGTTGAAGAAAATCACATCGTTAAGGAAGACGCTGCATTATTGTGCCAATTGTGCAAACATTCCTTCTGCTTGTAGACGCCATGAGCGTGTGACCGCCATCATCATTGTCGTGTCGTCGTCGCACTTTGTATTCCATGAGGCTGTTGGCTGCTCGCATCGAATTGTCCACCTCAAGACTTGTGCATATGAAAGAGCAAGTCGACGCAGGTTCTCTGGTTGCCTTAACTTTGTGATATTCTTCATGTCGGCTGCAGGCTCCTCAGCGTCCACCAACAAGTCATCAACCAACCATTAGCGGCAATCTGCTGCCTCCCTCCGTGCTACGACGACAAACATGGTCACCACCCAGCCGGTGAGAGAGAGAGAGAGATAGTCACGACGGAGACCTTGGCTCTCCAAATTGTGGGAGAGACGGATGCAGGTGGGAGTGAGTGTGTCGACTCACACACTTTGGACGAGAGATGTGAGGTGGACACAGACTAGTCGGTTATTTATAGAGACAGGCAGTGACTGAGTTGGGATTACTCAACTCAAGGAGTGCTCAGTGGTTCACTCACTGCTGTGAGCTGCGTTGACTTCGTCTCCAGTGTATGCACAACCACTTGAAGCCGTGCACTCACATCCACCACCAACATGCGATCTCTGATCGTGTGAGCGATCAACTGGATGGAGGGAGCGATGGTGGCGGTTGTTGTTTGTTGATGGAGACAATGGTGTGTGAACTCGAAGTCCAAACCCGTCCACACTTAACCAAGTGGTGTGCACAGAGTTGCTGTGCAATGTCACGCGGAGGCTGAAGCAAGATCCACATTGTGCACATCACGAACCTCTTTGATGTCACTACCTCTTCCTTATGAATCAAAACTCTTCCACAGGGAGGGTTTGGGCGGTGCAAGCAAAGCGCAGCAAGAAAGCATACCAAATGTCCCAAGTTTGTGCACTTGCCACTACTGCATGCCTCAGTTGTCCAGTTTACTTTAGAACATGAGCATGACGTCTCCAGAGGTCAAAAGAATGTGTAAGGGAATTCCAGAATTCGCATTTTGGTGATGGTGCGAATGCACGCCAGCATGCTCATCCGACACGAAGTCAACGCCCTCCACGGTAGTAATTGAGCCACTGAGCACTTCCTCAACACCACCGACTCGTCCACTGTGCTGCTGTATAAATAGCCAAGCGTCTCTTTCGTCATTGAGTGGTTAATCACGACGTTGGCGTCTTCGTCACCCAAACTGATTTTGCACATCCGCATTGTTGTTTAGCCACAATTCTGCTGACTTTGTTCGTGGACCAAACGCAGAGAGACGCATTATATGGGAGGGTGGTCCCAGTTCACTTGACACCTCTCGGTCTCAATTCGTGAGCAAATCTGATCACACCTTCATTCTTCCCTCCTCGAAGGTGCTTTATATCAAACGGACCGATCCACCAAAATCCACCGATAATTAGCCATTGCGCTAATGAGAAATTGCTTCATTCATCCACCGTTGAACTCCTTCTTCTCTTCAGCGAACGTAGACGGACCACACGAGGAAGGCAGCCGAGATCAATGTTCTCCCTCCTACTTTGGGTCGTCTCTGCAACAACAGCACGCAAATGCCAACTTGGCGACTGGCTGATTGCCATTGCTTCTTTGAGTGGTTCATAAGTGTTCTGGTAGACACGCGCAGCAGTACAACAGTGAAGAGGCGAGACCAGCTGCGTTTCTGACACAACATTTTGACGCGTGGTTGAAGTTCACGGCATTTGCATCATTACCAGATTTCCAGGCAGGAATATTCATTCTGATGCCAATTTTCCTATTTCCCCTACGTCTGCCATGTCCACCAAGCTACCTGATCTCTCCCCAACGTCAATTAACTGACGAACAATGTCAGCCAAATGGCCGTCAGCAACAATGCTACCAACATAAACACACAGTCTTGGTCTTTCACTCCTAACTGCTTTTCCACATGCATCACCACACTTGCCCAATGATTCTCATTTCATTACTCATTATTTGATTACTGCTTAGGTGTGGGTGTATTGTCAGCATTTCCAGACTTCCCAGCTAATTCTGCATTCGACCCAATAGTTAAACGCTAATTGAGTATAGCAGCAGTAGTTGCACGAAATACCCTTTCTCCTGATACCTGGATAAGTGCCTCCACTCCTAGAACAGGGTAGGCAGCACATTTGTTGTTGCAGCAATATAGAGCATCGGTGAGTGTGCATCTCCAAGGCAGCAGCGCGACCCAAATTTGCCACAAACGATGGGTGAGGGAAGTTGTGAGGTGTATTCTGATCTCATCATGCTTGACGCGAATGCATGGAGGTAGGGACGAGTGAGGAGGTTAGTCCCGCTGACAGGTGGATTGTTCACGCCCATGAGGTGCTACGCCTATTCTACTCATTCCATTTTGGCAAGCCGTACCATTAACAAGAGTAAAGAAACGCTGAGTTAGAGATTGCTGCTGACTTAGATATTGTAAAATCAACTTATTTAGACGTTATATTAAAGACACTGACAGAAGGAAGGAATGGGAACAAGTGCAAGATGCACGAAGCAGATGTTGAGCACATGATAGTGCCAAGCTTGTGAATGGACGTACTAAATGAATTGCTTCAAGACATCCATCTACCGCTACATAAACGCTAGTTAAGCTTGCAATAGGGGATAAGTAGATTTACACAGTCGTAACAGCGGGAGCCCTGTCAAGGTCAGAATTATGTTTCAACTATCGGTCCTAATGGGCAAAATTGGGTGTTGTCTTCTTTGACAGATCATGGGTTGTGAATTTTGATCGCATTGTAGGATTTTTATTTGAAACACATCAACCACGAGAAGACATGAATTCGCTTGCTGGATCAGCTGTCATCTTTCGGTAAACGCGTCCAAATAATTGGTCTAGACAGCCGCTTAAATGAATTTAGTAGTGCGATAACTCAAAGTGCGATTTTATGTACAGTAACCTCATATCCAATTCGCTGACAAGCTGGAGCAGCATGAAAGGGCACACGATCAAATAATGCGCGGAAGAGTTAAGGCTCCATCGGCATGGCCCAAAGACTAGGTCAATGAGGGCAATTAGAGCTTTTGGGATTCAGTCCCTCCCCATCACAACCACCATCATAACAGAACACCTAATCTCCGCAACGTCCTACATCCTCCTCCAGTGCTACCTCCGCCAACTCTGCACAACGACTAAGGACCCTGCATGCCCATCCCACCAGCATAGACATACTGCGCAGCCATTTGCAATGCAGGTGTTGGCAGATGTGATGTCACAGCTCAGTGGCCAGACGACGCTGATGTCTCTCTCGAGGAGTGGAATACTGCCTATCACAGTCCTCATCATTGCTCTCTGGGATGGCAGGACATGCAAGTAAATGAATATCTAATCCATGCAGGACGATCTATCATTGAGCAGTTAATAATGGTTTGATTAGAGGGGAAGAGAAAGATTGTCTCAGACGGCATAAGCAGCAGCAAGTGGAGGATCACACCATCCCAAAGCAGTGCAGTGCAGTGCACCTGCCATCATTCCACCTCTCACCTTCACGGTTCACTTCATTAACCTCCCTAACACACACATCAGGACGATGTTCATGACAGCAAATAGGTTTCTCATGGTTACAGCGTTCTAGTGTGCCCTACACCACGCAAGAGATGTGCTTCGAATAACTTAGAGCAGTACAGACACCATTGGGCAAGGGGCTCACTCCCTCAAGCTTTTATTTGAAAGGAACACTGTAAAAGTGTGTGTTGTGTGTCTTTGTCGCCAACCGCAATGAATAGCCCTCATCGTTCTTTCATGCATACACATTCCTTCACACAAACACTGCTTCATCCATCCCCTTCCACCGCACACATGACCAGAATTCGCGAGTTAGTTGCGAATGCGAATGTCCAGCTTTAATTGGTTGTACATGATTCAGAGACGAAGTCAACGTCGCTCACAGCAGTGAGTGAACCACTGAGCACTCCTTGAGTACTCCCAACTCAATCACCGCCTGTCTCTATAAATAGCTGACTCCTACCCGTCCACCTCATTTCTCCCACCCTAACTGTGTGAGTCAACTCACTCACACTCGCATCCATCTCTTTCACGACTTGAAACACCTACATCTCCGTTGTGACGAGCTCTCTCTTCCTCTCTCACCGGCTGCATGCTGACCATGCTTCCCGTCGTAGCCAGGTCAGTGGCAGATGGATGTCAGTGATGCTTGGTTGATGCCCTACTGGTAGGCGTTGGATACTCCGCACTTGGCTTGCAAAACGTCACAAAGTCAATGTTGCTTCAAGCCTTGCTTCCAAATGCTCATTTGCATGCACAAATCTTCAGGCAGACAAATCGACGCGTCCAGCCTTGTGGTAGAACAAACTGCGGCGCTGACAAGACAACGAGGTTAGTGGTCTCAAGTTCATGGCATCTACATCTGGAAATGATTTGTGCATGAATATCATGCTAATGCAAAGTGTGCCTTAAGTATGCGATGTTTCCTAGGTGAGCTGCAGGTATTGCAAAAGCTACCAGTTCGGTCTTCAACCATCCAACTTGTCCATCAGTCGGCCTAACTGACACGACTTGAATCCCACAAAACACATCTCTCCATCATGTATTCTTGTGCTTCCGTATGTACTTCTTGTTATTTCGTTTGTAACTAATAAATTTCTGCCTATGTGTGGGTGTCTTATTGACATTGCAAAGCTTGGGAAGTGGTTCTGAGTTGATGCCCGCGAATCCAGCATTATTTCAATTCCCTTCCACCACATTCTGGCGATCAAATTGATTAAGTCGCTTGTCGATGGCCCACGAGTCTGTCAGTATGCAGATTTGGTTCCGCAAATTTAAAGGAACTTAATGGAAGTGAAGAGTTGAATAATTGCATGCATTTATCGTGTGCTCCAACGAGAATTTCGTGGATTCGCCTCTCTTGAAGACAGTGCAAATGCTTGAATGTGTAGTTGGAAATCAACTGCCTTTCTTTGTATAACATGTTTAATTTGGTCACCAACTTCGATGACGACTGTGATTCCGTGTTCGTGGTGGCAGCAGCCCGACTCGCCTACTCGTGGGACGCCTCAATGTCTACTGACATGCATGTCCGCGTGTTCAGTAGGAGCTTTTAAGTGGATACGTCTCACCGCGACGCCTTCCTGTCTGAAGGTGGTACTCCGTCACTTATAAACACTTTGAAGACTTAAGATGCTTGCGTTAGCCTATCGACACGGTAGGATGCACTTCGTTATGCTTCCCATCGCCTTTCCTTTGCCTTCCAATTGTCCAACTCTCTACACTGTCACTCACATCCTACGAATGTCTACCATACAAATCTGACTTCGTTATTCTCTAACCAATTTTGAGGCTCTTCACCAAGAGTCCCACTGCTTGGTGAGGAAGGGAGGAGGCGAGAATGCGACAGCACGATCGTTCGACTAAGAACATTTGCAAAGACGAAGTGAGGCAGGAAGTGCGTGCATCCTCCTCCTCACCAATGCCGATCTGTAACTCTGTCTTTTTGGTGTCATTGGCCAACTTATAGGCAGCTGGCACAGTTGCTACTTGCCTATCATAGCTGCAAGTAGAATGGGTCCATTTGCCAGTGAGCAGGGGCCAAAACACCTTCGAAAGTACCACAGTCAACTGGTCCTGTCGGTGCGCCTATTGCTTGTTGAAGAGGAACCCCAACAGCTGGTGACCCCTTCTCCTCAAGATTTATCTTCGAGGATATCAATGCAAGAACGATGTTTCCGTTGCAGAATTGCATTTGTATTTTAGATTTACTTCCACCCTGATTCAGTACATTACATTCACTTGATCAAATTCTTCAAGAAAACGCAAATATTTGAATGTGTGTTTAGGAAGTGACTGCTTTTATCGCAATGAAATACTCAATTCAGTGACTCACTTCGATGGTGACTGTGATTCCGTCTTCGGGTACAAATGTTCGTAAATGCGGCTACCACACCTGCCTACTCGTGAACCGCCCTATGGTTGTCTGTTCAGCGAGTTAGTCAGAGTGGATGCATCAAACCCTTAAGTCTCGTTGTTTGATGTTGGAGCAGCGTCAATTGCGTGCATTGTGAAGCCGCAAGAGATATGCTTTAGCCAATCAGCACAGTGGGGTGCACTGCCTCATGCTTCCTAATCGCCTCTCCTTTGCTTTCCAAGTGTCCACTTACGCACCGTATCACTTACGTCCCATAAGCATCTGTTGTGCAAGTCGGACTTGATCACCCTCTCACCAATTTTAAAACCCTTCATCAATCAGTCTCCGTGTTTGGGGAGGATGCGGTAGCATGACCTACCAGCCAAGCACGTTTTTGGAGACGAAACAACACAGAGATGGGTTGGATCCTCCTTCTCACTCATGCCGATCTGCAAATCCATCCTCTTAGCTTCATTGTCCGACTTAGAGTTCGATTGTGCATTTGCTACTTGCTTAGCATAACCGCAGTTGGAGAGGACCCAAATGGTACTGGTCGAGGTCTGCAACACAATCGCAATCAACACAGTCCACTACTTCTCTTTCTACACACATTAGGGCAACTAACTTTTGCTTACCATTTGTTTGCTTTAGGAATGGGAACTCCAACAACTGGAGATGCCCTTTTCTTCGCATCTATGCTCCCACTTCTCGTCGCCTCTCCTAATTTCCCTTAAAAAATAAACAGAATTTGGAGCAGCAAGGTCTCTGTCTAGTCGGCTGCAAATATACCTTTGTCGTTTCCTTAATTTGTTCGTGAGTCAAGACCCGAAACGCTTAACTTTACTGATTATGACCTAAGGTCCGAACCGATGAGCAGAAGTATAAATTTGAAGGACCATATATTCAATTTATCACAACCAGTACGTTAACGAACCATCAACTTCCCCAAAGCCCTCTCCTCTCTGCTGCTCTACCCTACATCAAATCTGCAGAAGCGAACGCAAAGTGCGCAACCTGTTTGCAGTGTAGGTGTCGGCAGATGTCACAGCTCAGTGATCGGCCAATGACGAGGCCGCTTCCACGACGTGCAGCGACACCAGCGACACCGTTCTTCATTACTGCTGTCTCGGGACAGTTGCAATCACCTCTCTCTCTTTATAGTTACGCCACTTTCAAGTCATTAAGCACGTCCTGCGTTCGCATATATCGCAATGGTGTCGGTGTCCTCTCATGCCTTAGTTAGTAGCTCAAGGCGATCTTCGAATGTACAAAGCCTCTGCACATTTCTCCTTATTTTGAATATAAATCAAGTAAAATTTAGGGTCTTTCCTTGCCTTAATACGCACAAGGACGCGACATTTGAATTAGGCTTGTCCAAATGACTACGCTTTCCGCGGTAATTAAACAATAGCATATCTCTTCGAGGTGGCTTAAATGAATGTAGTGGTATGGCACATCACATCCGCTGTGCCCTTACCGCCATCGACACGCCTAAATTAGCTAACCAGTGTGATTACTACCTTTCTGCCTGCTTAAGGTGCCACTAGCATTCACACCTCCTCATTTCGAGAAATCAAAATCACAATTTAGAAGAGTGTCGTTATCGATAGGGCGCTGAGGACCCTTGAAACACAACACCATGACCCATCAACATGATACAACATCTGGCACCACTATCCTTTCTGTACACATCCAGCATCCCATTCCCTCACAGTCTCATCTCCTCTTCATTGCCACCACTTGGTTACCGCCTGCGTCTTGTATCACATCGCAGCCTATGGCGTAGGAGGCAGGAACTTCCTTCTTGGGACCACAATCACCTAGATTACAGCCTCATTGCAGAGTTCTATGTCTTTTAAAAGATTCCTGTGGCTATTTTGAAACGATGGTTGCTAGTTTTAAACCAGTTGCTGTTGCTGCTTCAGATATATGGCAGCAGAATTCTATTCAGATTAAAATTCTGATGCGGTAATTGACTTCTTGCTTTAAGAATCTTTAAGCACCACAGAGGATGCTTGAGTCGTACAGAACCCAGTGGTTTAGGAGAGCCACTTCTCTGCAATCCCAATTGGTTGAGGAAAGTGACATGCATATCTGAGGATCAAATTAACAAGTTTCAGGTGAGTCGTAAACATGAGAGGGGAAGCAAGCTTACGTTTCGATGAGTGAGAAACAGGAGCTGCTGATGGGTTCGCATGGACAGCATTTGTCGGCAGAAGATATTGGTTCTAAGAGCTGCAATCATAGCGGATATCTCTGAGAGACGTGTTAACTGCGGCACACTCTCACTTAGGAGGACGTGATTGCAGTCAAACTCACGGTCTGTTACTTCGTCTCGTATGCACCCATTTGGATGGTTGCATTATCACCAAAGCAAGGGAATCCACGAGTGAGCCGCAGAATGTGTGAATCTTCCTACTGCTCTTAATCGCATCTTGTCTCCTTCAATTAGCAGCGTCATTTCCGCAGCTGCCCCCTACTGTAGCCAAGCGAGACGAAAGTGTGGAAGAAGTAAATTGATATGATGCTGGACCTCTATTCCACTCCCTCATCTATTAACGGTGAACGTCAACTAGGAAACACTTCAGGAGTCCTGAGAAGACAATACGACATTCACACATGAGCAGCAATTTACTCGTCAAAATATCATTAATTACTTGAGAAAGTAAAGAGTAAATGACAGGAAGATGTGGTGGGTACATGTCAAGCCGTGGCAGTGGAGCCGACTGATTGACTGGGTGAGTGGTTGAAGACCGAACTGGTAGCGGTTGTACAATCTGCCACTGATCTGTGATGTATGACATGGTAAAGGACGACCTCGCATTAAAACGCGCCTTATGTAAAATTCCTTTCTGGATGTAGATGCCTTGATCTTGTGACTGTCAGCCTCTTTGTCGTGGTGGCATCGCAGGCTGTCTTGCCATTAGGCTGCTCACATCGAAACGTCCGCCTCAGATTTGTGTATGCAAAGGAGCATTTGGAGGCAGGTTCCCTGGTTTCCCTTAACTCTGTGATGCATCGCAAAACGGTGGCAGTGTCTATAACGTCTACCAGTAAGTCATCAACCACCCATCACTGACAGGCAGTCGCCGCTGACTCAGCTAACAGGGGGAACATAGTCACAATCCAGCCGGAGANACTGGTATCTCGTCGAGGCGTGATATGTGTCGCTCTGTCTCTCTTTCTCTCACTCTTGGCATTAACGTGCAACGGTCACGTGTGCGGAATGGACAGTGAGGATGAAGGAATGGGAGAATGGAGGCGACTGTTGCTGCATTCGGCTTCATGCATGGAAGTGCCAACGGTGGCAGATGTGGATGTAGGGAGCGCACAGACCACCATGCACCACTTATTCCGGTGGATTGGAAAGGGAGGGAGGGAGGGAGGAGAACGGGAGGGAGGCAGGGAGGGAGGGAGGGAGGGAGGGAGGGAGATCGTCACAACGGGGACGTAGGCGCTCCGTGTTGTGGGGGAGACGGATGCAGTTGTGAGTGAGTTGACTCACACAATTTGGGCGAGAGATGTGAGGTGGACACAGACTAGTCGGTTATTTATAGAGGCAGACGGTGGGTGAGTTGATATTATTCAAGGAGTGCTCAGTGGTTCACTTACTGCTGTGAGCTGCGCTGACTTCGTCTCCGAATCATGTACAACCAACATGCGAATTCTGGTCGTGAGAACGGAGGAAGGAAGGTATAGCCAGATGAAGCAATGGTATTGCAAACGAATGAGTTTGAATTGAAGGATGATGAAGACTATTCACTATCTATAGAGGCAAAGAAGCGTAGCAGACTTGCGTAGTTCACCTTTTGCAATGAAAATCATGGGTGTGCAAACTCGTTTCCTAACCGCGTCCGTTCTGCTCTAAGTTATTCAAAGCAACTCACTTGCTTAGCGTAAGGCTCATTCAAAAGTTGAAAGCGTTGCAAAACCCACAGCTGTCATGAACGTCGTCTTGACGTGTGTGTTAAGGCGGCTACTGAAGTGGCCTGTGAAGTTGTCATTCCAGCTGCCATCGCCATCTTCTCACACCTCACCTTGTTCATGGGAGTCTCAGACACGCACACCAAGTTCTATTGCACGGGCTTTAAACGCAATGGCAGTGAAAGTCCTATCTTCTCAGAATCGCACCCACTAATTGGAGAAATAGAAGTAAACTTCCTAGACCAGCTGCAGTCTTTCGGCAAACAAACCCCAAATATTGGTCTATGCAGTCGCCTAAATGAAATTAGTAGCATGCTGCCACAAGCCGTGACATTGTATGCAGCGCACCACATCCAATTTGTTGATCAGCTAGAGCAGTACAAAAGAGCACACGATCAAATAGTGAAGAGGAGAGCTGAGGGACCAATGGCATGGCCCAAATACTAGGTCGTTGAACACAAGTACTGTAGTCCATTCTATCTTGAATTAACTTGCGGCAACTCAGTAAAAACGACCGTGAACTGCACATGCTCATCCTACCAACATAGATACATTGCGCGGCCATTGTCAACGCAGGTGTTGGCGGATGTCGCAGCTCGCTTATCATTGGCCGCCTCAATGCTGTCTGTGGATATAGATTACCAGAATAGTGATGCTGTCAGGCTTATGACAAATCCAGGCAGCTGTGATGCACCAGACCTTGCAATCGCATCAATCACGTGGCGGCCATGTTTTCCGCATGGGCTTCCTTCTTCTTCGCCACTATCAGGCACGCAATGCTTCTTCCAATTCGCATTGATGTCGGCGTCTACTCATGTCCTAATCAGTAGTGCAAAGTGGCCCTTGCGCCAATTAAGCCTTCGCACACATTCGTTTTAGCTAAGTTAACACCACTAAATCCTGAGTTTCACTGCATTGAAACACACTCAGAGGCACGCGAATTGAATCAAACTAATTTAAACGCCTGCTATTTGTTATGGTAATCAAACACGATTGGAATCGCTATTATGTGTCGCTTAAAGAAAGCTAGTAGCATGTCACCTCGCCCCCTCCATACACTTTAGGGCTCTCGACGCGTCTAAATTAACCACGTTCCATGATAACTGCCCGTCGATTGGTTCGACAGCTAGTATCATAATGTTGAAAAGGATCATTATTTGTGGGATATTGAATCCCGCCTTGATCAATAAGGCAAATTTACTTGAAGGAATTCACCATCTGGCACGCCCCAAGGACCATGCTGTTGAACGAAAGTACAAGCTCCAGCATCCATTATCCCCACTTAGCACATCCATCATCAAAATCTCCTCATCGTCTTATCTCCCCCCCATTGCCACACTTTGGTTGCCCCACCGCTGCGTCTCGCATCACAACGCAGACTGTGGTGTAGGAAGCGAGAACTTTATTCTCAGGAGCCGAATTACCTGACACCAGCATCAGTGTAGAGTCCTAAGACTTCCTCAATATACCTGTGTCTATTTGGGTTGATAAAGATGAATGGCATCGACACACCCACCTCCCGCGTCACTCATCGTATTGCTTTCAAGTGCGATGCTTTTGACATGGTCGTAAGTTTTGAATGATTGCCATTGCTGCTGCAAGCACACGGCAGCATGGCTTAAAACGAGTAAAGAGTCTGACACGGTCTCACTCACCTCCTTGCCTCAATAAACATCGAAGAAGGCTGAGGATGAATTGCTCGTATAGACCTCATAGGTTGTATCAAGCCAAAAGGGTCACAGAAACTGAGGCACAGTCATGGGAAATTGATTACTGGATTTCGAACAAGTCGTGAACTTGAGGAGGGAGGTGTGCTTGGACCTTGATGTATGCGAAACACGAGCTGTTGATGATATGGCAATGCCAGCATTTGCTGGCTGTTTTGAGGCATATACTTGTAGACGTTGTCAGAAGATATTAGTTCCGACAGGCATTCACAACTGCTTGTTCGAAGGAAACAGATAACTGTGGAGGCTTCTCACTGGATCGCGATTGCATTCAATTCGAGCTACACTGACACAGTCAATGGTTGACGAGGGCCAACAAGCGACCCCGTGGGTGCATACTTCAAGTCGGCATTGTCCCAGTCGTTGATGGCATTGAAGCACTACCACTGAAAGTGAACGCAGTTAGCTGGAGCCGAAAGTCTGCTAGATGGGAGGGAGGAGAAAAGAGGCGTCTGTGTGGACCACTTCGTGAATATGAACGTTAGTAACATGTCCAATCCTTATGCTCCTCATAACATGGCAGCTACGCCTAGCCCACACTACTTATACGATTTCAGTTACCCAAAAATTCAACCCCGAAAGTAGGTGGCACACCTACCCCTGAGAATGAAGAGCGGTTACGTAACTTGGGCCTTCTTATCTTACTTCAATTAAGTAAGCAGTTGTGAAGCAACAAACTCTGAGAAATGATGGGAGGGTCTAACAAAAATAAGGGAACAACAGTGTGGGTCTCTTGTTGCTCAGCTGCTCTCATCCTAACAACCTCGAGCGAATTCATCCAGTCCAAATTACTTATTTGATTTCAGCCACCCACAAAGGATCAATGCAGTCGTACTAGGCAGATCTAAAATGCTATTACTTGTTTTCAGGTATGATCAGCTACAGAACTGCACTACTTACGCTATTTAGGCGACCTGGTGTAAACATGCGAAATCAAAAGCGACGGTCTGAGCTTATGAACCGCAAACGGTACTACCGCATACGCATTCTACCTTGACGTAGTCACTCACAATACCCTCCATTTCGTTAAAAGAAGAAAGTCCATCAAAAAGAGGCAAAACGAGTGTAACAGACATGTAATTTTTTTGTTCTCTCCCAAAACTCCCCTAACTGACACTGTCAGTAGAAAGTTGCGGTAGTTTCTTTGGTCGATTCGTTTTCGTCTCCCCCGCATTTCGCATTGCCATCTTCCTCACCACCAGTGGCAGCAGCACCAGCACCAGCACCAGCGGCAGCGGCAAAGTCTTCGGGATGTTGGAAAACAGCAGACACGAACTGAGGCACTGCACGGTCCAACAGACTCGGACCTGTGGGCAGCAGTCCCGCCAAAAAACCAATGTGCCCACCGTGACGTGTCAGCGCAAGCACGACACGACTGCCTGATTCGTTCACGGCTTCCAGAGGCAACGCTAGGATGGTCAACAAAATAACTCATTACTTGGATCTTAATCAGGCGACTGGGAGGTCGGCACTCCTCCATTTGCGACACCCAACTACTGACCAAGTGTTGTTTGCAGCGTGCTACTTATTTGAGCTCAGTAGAAACGAGGCATCAACTCTGGTGTTGATGGCCTCAGCGTCCCATTTTGGCAACTTCACGTCCTCCCAACAAGACATAAATTACTTGAGCTGTGTGTAATTATAAGGTTTAGTCTCCTTCAGCGGCAAAGGCGAGCGAATTCGCTCAATAAAAGCCTTCCCAACCCTGCAGAGTCCACCCAGCCTACTGGCTAGTCGGTAAGGTAGGCGGACAGTTAGTGGCCAACGACGGGGCTTGAAAGGGGTGGGCAAGCAACCGTCAGTCATAAAAGTTAAACAAAATTGCGGTGTAGAGATTGTATCAAAAGGGCTTATTAAAGTAATATTTTAAACTATTTTAAAGCGGTATCCACATAGACTGTAGGAACTGTGACCCCGAGGGAATGACGGTCCGGCGTTTTGCCGGCAATCTGCACTGGCTGTCCACCTGTCGCCTACCCATACACCGCTCCGCCTGGACTTATTCACACATGAAGGCACAAGGACATTTGTATCAAGCTCTTTGTCCACCGACTGTCTAGGTTAACAATCAAATAGGACTCAGACACGCTCTTACATAACCTGTTCTGATAAGAGACAACCTCTCTATTTTACAGAAAACAGGATGACACCGTGTGTCGTGGATGCATTCCATTAACAGGCATTCACACTGATCCTGCTAGTGGAGACATTCAGATCGTGTGTAAATAATTCACCTGCACTTGCACAATCAAGGTATTCACTGGCAGTGATTGTTGACATCGTCTTCAAGAAATTCCACCAATACATCTTTTTCTTTAATTCCAGTCTCAGACGGCAAGCCCATTGGCGCTACGAGGACCAGGTGTAGCCTACTGATTTGGATTTGGCGACTGATAAACACGCGATAATCATGCTTCCGCAAGTGGACATCCGCATGCGACCCACAGCATTTCGTGTTTGAACAATTTTGGAAATGACAGCTCTCCATAGGAAAACACATTGAAGTATCATTGCAGATAGCCAATGGGCTTATGCTACTTATTTCAATTCAGCCACAAATGCAAGCAAGCGATGCACTACTTACTTCAACTCAGACGCTGACAAATTGTCAAACCTGGAGACACGAAGACCATCGTTTTAAATTGAAGCAATGACTCACTGCGGAAGGGCACAAAAGGATCATCGGCGGCGTTGAGACACAGGATCGGAATGCGAACACGGTCAATCTTAGTGGCAGGAGAGGCGTCAGCGTAGTACTCATCCACCGACTTGTAGCCAAACATGTCTACCGTCAGGTTCTCGTCAAACTCGCGGACGGAGCGACTCTGAAAAGCGATCATCATCATCATCATCATCATCATCATCATCATCATTGTCATTGTCATCGAGGCTACAATTCGCATCCGATGCTACTTATTTGAGTTCAGCGACAGGCACAGGGATAATCCTCCTACCTCCTTTGTGAGCAGTTGTGGGCGGTGAATTCAACACACTCATCCATTTAATGAATTCAACTATTTTTCCAATAGAGTCACAATACCAATAAGACCAGGGTGCGTCAAAATTTAGTGACACTGGCTATCGGTAAGGAAGGGAATTTCCATGCGAACACATCGTCAACTTCATCTTAGCCACGCAATCATGGTGACAACTATTGCCATTTTGTAAATCACAGACTTGCTCTTCAATATCGCTAGCAAAACAACACGATTTGTCCTATATCTTACGAAAAGGAAAAAGAAAACAAACTCGTGATTGATGCTTTGCAACAGTGCACAGAGTATCTGCAACGCCTCAATGTATCAAAGCAAACAAGTAAGGCCAAAGCACACAAAGGACCGTGGGAATGATGTGAGGGAGAGTAGTACTTAATCCTAACTTGTGACAAAAGACAGTGTTGTGTTAACACAACAACTCTCAGAATTAACAGCTCCTTACATTCCCACATAGAGAACAAATGAATTGCGAAAAGTAATTGGCCTGCCTCCTATGAGACGACTTTTTTAAAATGTTGCAGCGCTTAAAGATCGTCCACCTACCACTTTGCTTGAATTTCATGAGGGTGTGGTGCGCATTACCCATTTTACCACGCTTTTTGGTAGTTAGGAGCGATGGATGGATGGATGGATGGATGGATGGATGGATGGATGGATGGATGGATGGATGGATGGATGGATGGATGGATGGATGGATGGATGGATGGATGGATGGATGGATGGATGGATGGATGGATGGATGGATGGATGGATGGATGGATGGATGGATGGATGGATGGATGGATGGATGGATGGATGGATGGATGGATGGATGGATGGATGGATGGATGGATGGATGGATGGATGGATGGATGGATGGATGGATGGATGGATGGATGGATGGATGGATGGATGGATGGATGGATGGATGGATGGATGGATGGATGGATGGATGGATGGATGGATGGATGGATGGATGGATGGATGGATGGATGGATGGATGGATGGATGGATGGATGGATGGATGGATGGATGGATGGATGGATGGATGGATGGATGGATGGATGGATGGATGGATGGATGGATGGATGGATGGATGGATGGATGGATGGATGGATGGATGGATGGATGGATGGATGGATGGATGGATGGATGGATGGATGGATGGATGGATGGATGGATGGATGGATGGATGGATGGATGGATGGATGGATGGATGGATGGATGGATGGATGGATGGATGGATGGATGGATGGATGGATGGATGGATGGATGGATGGATGGATGGATGGATGGATGGATGGATGGATGGATGGATGGATGGATGGATGGATGGATGGATGGATGGATGGATGGATGGATGGATGGATGGATGGATGGATGGATGGATGGATGGATGGATGGATGGATGGATGGATGGATGGATGGATGGATGGATGGATGGATGGATGGATGGATGGATGGATGGATGGATGGATGGATGGATGGATGGATGGATGGATGGATGGATGGATGGATGGATGGATGGATGGATGGATGGATGGATGGATGGATGGATGGATGGATGGATGGATGGATGGATGGATGGATGGATGGATGGATGGATGGATGGATGGATGGATGGATGGATGGATGGATGGATGGATGGATGGATGGATGGATGGATGGATGGATGGATGGATGGATGGATGGATGGATGGATGGATGGATGGATGGATGGATGGATGGATGGATGGATGGATGGATGGATGGATGGATGGATGGATGGATGGATGGATGGATGGATGGATGGATGGATGGATGGATGGATGGATGGATGGATGGATGGATGGATGGATGGATGGATGGATGGATGGATGGATGGATGGATGGATGGATGGATGGATGGATGGATGGATGGATGGATGGATGGATGGATACGGGATGGATGGATACGGGATGGATAGATGGATACGGGATGGATGGATACATGGTGACTGGGAGAAGTAACTACACTTCTTATCCCCAAACCATTCCTTCATGCAAATCATTGCCCAATCTAATAGAAAACGTTTCATTGCATAAGGAGGCACTGCTTTCATGACCGCTGAAAAACTGCATCGCACAAGAACCGGTGCCAACCATTAACGGAGCGGCAAAAAGTGAACACATCCTGCGTCATCACCGGAAATAAATAGAAAACCACATCCAGGATTTGGCGCCTCTTTAGTGTCCCTCGGTAGGCTACACATTGCGTCTCTTTTTGTTTTAAATAGACAGAACTGGTTGCTCCAACTTAAGCCTTTCCTTGAAATACTTCAAATTTCGGCTAGCAGAGTGGAAAGCCCTTTCAACGTATTGCACCACTTCCTCCCCACTTTCAACAAGCGTCTTTCACACTGCCGCCTCATTTCGCTTTCATGAAGTACGGTTAACAAAGATTTATCAAAGCTGCACAGTGAATTGAGTCGCACCTCTCCCAATTGACAAGACAACGTAGCACCACTTTTAGCCACCTCAAGGTCGATCAGCACTGAGCTAGGGTTGGATCACACGCTGCCACCGTGACATTGAACGACATCGTGTTACTGGTAAAAGTCTTGTGAAGTACCCTCGATCCATGCTATGCAATGACTCTAATGGGAAAGTTTCTTTTACTAACTAAGAGATTATTTTGTCCATTGTGTGAGGTGAGGAGCCCATCACCTCAACCTATGCCACTTATCCACAGGGACTTTTTCAAAAAGGCAGTTCAGGCAACCTCCTCTCTCTTCACTCGTTTCCCACTACCCATTAAGTGGGTGAAATGTGTGATGCCAAGAAGAGGTGAAGGCTAGCCGATGAATTAATATATGTGCGAGGAGCACAAAGAGAAGGAATGCGGTGAGGTGGACTAGGGGAGAAATAATGTCGCCACGTCAATGGGGAAGGGTTCAAAATAGAAGGGTGCTACACCGATCCAGGACTGGTGAATACCCACAGAGACTGCATAATCGAAGGCACGCAGCTTCACCGCAAATATCATGATTTACTTAACTTACTCTACAATTTCCTTCAGCTCGTTTTCGCCAGTTCATCTCTTACTTTTTTGGGCTTTCAGTTTCTTTCATCATTTCAAGCGGCGCCTAAACATCTAAGAATAAAGAGATTGCCTTGAGCGACAAAGAAGCCCAAGTGATTAAGATCATCTTGAGTAGTCTCGGATATCTTTCACTATCGCTAGTCAATGTCAAAGATGGCAAAAAAGTGCCTTTTCTGCATCACTTTCTCTCCATCCAAGTGTTGTTACGCTTTTTACACCTCCCCATTCCCCATAGCCTACCTTATAAAGGATCACCTCAGTCGCACTACCTCCTCATGTAGAAAGTGGGTTATGTAAGCGTAGATGCTACCAGAAAAAAAAGGTGACAGCCGAATGAATGACGTTTAAGCTGTCAATTTACGTCGCATAAACAAACAAGTTGTAATACGATTTGTTACAGAGCTTTACCTTGAACCTTGTAAACACTCATGCAATGATCAAATTACTTGCTAACTACCTTCCAGAGTAACAATAGAAGACATTGAAAAAGGAAAGCTCTAGAGCACCTCTCCTATCCCTAATGAAAGAGTGATAAGCCTCAGAGATAGGCAAGAAAGGCCTCCGTATTCAGGAACAGCAAGTTTAAAGAAATTAGTCCTCTTACAGGATGAGAAAGCAGAAAATCCTATGAATCAGTGCCAAAAAGGAGACCTTAGCTCACGTCATCCTTTCCTCCGCCTCCTCCTACTCACTTTTTTTTCCCTCATATCCCGTGTGATCTCACCTTCCCTTAGTCTTCTATTTAAATACGCAATTCAGCACGCAGTTGGGAGCTTGAGAGCAGGACAGAGAGGTAAGTGTCTGAACCTTAACCTTAAGAGGGAGAAATAATGACACATAAATGTGACATTCCTAGTTGCCTGATTCCTCACCAATAAAAAAAAAGATGTTTGTAGAACTGTCAAGGTTATGTTAACAGCTAGCGTTTGTGCACCAACGACCTTGAGATCAGGCAACAATCAATTAATGGAGGTCTTTAGGGCAAAAAAGTTAGGAGAGTTGGAAAAGTGTAGCTAAGATGAAGTATCAACTTCTAACCTGCAGGAAATGGTGGTAATGTAGCAGTTGAGTCTATCGGTAAAGTCGTGATGATCTGTATGAACTAAAAAATACCATGAAATGCCCTCATAATTTCGGCTACTCAGAGATTACAAGAAGCAGGATTAGTTCAAGTAGCATTCAAGTAGGCAGTGTGAGTCTGAAGTGCTTCAAAAGGTACCCAAGTGAATAAAGCTGAGGACCTACATGGAAAGCAGAGCAAAAAAAATTGATGCAGTCTTCCCTTCATGACAGAATATTACAGGAATTTGTAGTGCTACAACTATATCATCAACCTGAGTGAATATCGACTGAATATGCCATACACACGAACCCAGCCTTCAACAACAGGTAAGCCTTTTAGTTGACGCCTAGACAGTTTACAGCAATAGACGAAGTGGCTGTAGTGATTTTATGGTTTATTTAGCTGTCTAAGCCGATTACAGATGCGTTCTGCGATTTGGCCTTTGGCGCATTGTAGTAGCCTCCCCAGACCCTCTTCAGAGTACTTGAAGTTGTTATGGCCTCAAGGGAGAGTCAGTGTGGTTCAATAGGGTGATTAAGGAACTTTCTGCCTCATGAGGAACCACTTCGATTAAATAAGTTTAGTAATTCCTTTCCAAACAAACAGATGGGAATCCCATTTTTGTCCCCGAATGAGAAGAAACCAAAACAACTCCCGCTTCTATCCCATCTGTCCGCTCTATTGCATATGTCACCATACAGAAAGCAAACAACCCCACCTGTGGTGGAAAACACACGGAAAAAGCAAGCATATTCTCCCGAAGTGAAGTAATGAGTTTCTGAGACGTGCATGGTGGACAATGGATAATGAATCAACGACCAATAACGCATCCAAGAGCAACCATTTCGCATCATAAGTCAGTAAGTCATTTAGTAAGTAAGCAATCTAAGATGCACAATGCTTTTTATTGTGTATGGGGAAGAAGAACAACCAATTGATGATTTCTCAATTATATTGTGGCATGCACCACCTTAGAGGTGTCCACGATTTCCACTTCTCAATCAATGCTGATATCATTCATCTAACCATCTCGTTACCGACCCTAAATAGGGATATAGGCCATTTTCGGCTTGTGATGCATATATCCCTGAGATATTCACAACATTTATCAAAGATTACACAAAGGCTAGGCAACTTTTACAAGAAGGTTTTGCAATTCCCGAGACGGTAGGAACTCGTTCTGTAAGCTAATATAAACTCGAACCAGCCGTTAGGCACAATCAACCGTTATTTCACAATGGAAGAGCGCGTAAACAAGCTTCTTTTAATACATGCTCCTCGGAGCTAGATCGGAACACGCACAAGATTTTTGATTACCCGGTCATGCATTAACAACAATCCCTACATCCCCGTTGTTGTCGAAGCCACAACAATGTAATTAAGTTAACGGAAGGATTATAAGCCATATGCTCATATAAGTGCGCATGCTACTCATAAGTTCAGCGACCGGTTTCGCAGAAATCGTGATAGCATACTTTTCAAGGAAACTGGGCTACTTGCAACGCAATCAACCACCCACCTTCAGAATGCGCGGGACATCATACTTCTTCGACAGCACGTCTGCGTTTCTCATGACCAACCGACGGAGGCCATGGGTGAGAGGGTAGTTGAAGAGGAGCCAGTCCAACGATTTTTCCAACTTGTCAGACGTCTGCGACACGTCCCAAGGCATAGACACGCACATGGCGGCGGTAAGAGGGCAGGGTTTGTTACGATCTTGAGGCTCGTCCGCCAGGTAATTGAAGACAAGGAGGCTAAAAATAGATGTTTCCAGTAGGCATATGAGTGACTGTGATTGGGAGAATGGAATGTGAGAAATTTCAGATGGAAGAAGCTAAAAATGCGTTCTCAATGTGAAACACAATCAAACATGTTAACGGTTCAACATTATAAAGGCAAAGTGGACATTTATCAGTCTCTGTTTTGGCTTGGATCACTACCCTCCTATTTTGAGCCCCACCTCAGATCACGAAATCTCAATTAATCCTGGTAAGTGTGACTAATTCCTCTATAATCAGTTTGCATCAGTCCGTCGGTCGGGACGGATAACTGTTCATGCAAAGAAATGCAACACAACGCCGTATATGGAGAGATGGAAGGAAGATGCAACCTCACTTCATCTCACTTCAGGCCACCACACTGCTCTCCTTTTCCGATTGACCTTCACCATTTATTGAGATTACATAATTCATCCGTACCATCGACAGGAGGAAAAGAAAGCGACTTGAATTACCTGTTTATTGGCTTCTGAGACAAAGCTTTTCGGACAAGTGGCATTTCTTCCTGTCCCTCGTGAAGAGGATTAGGATTATTGCAGCAAATACAATATTCAAAAAATATGCCTTAAAATTTTTTCTTTACTTCTCTATAGAGCTAGAATAAAACAACATCAGCACTTATATGTCCCCCAGCGCTTTGAATAAATTCCACATCAATATATCAGCGAAATGGTACATCTGATAAGGGTTACTGAGAAAATATAAGGGTTCTCAAAACAATGATGACTTGTGACAATTACTCCTATCTCATTTACTGCATAATAGACAGTAGTGAAGTTCTAAGATGACCGTGAATTACGAGAAAGAGGTGCAGACCCAATGCAGCCCACAATGAAAGGTGCCGAGGTTAGCCATGGTGAGCAACAGGGGAATAAAGTAGATAGAAAAGGTAAACCATTTTAGTAAAAAAGATGTCGTATTCAAGTAATTGTTCCCTCTGGGAGGGAATTAGTACATAGAACCTCACAATGGTATACAGAGTTGCTGTGTTAGTAAGTGAATCACAGGGAGTGGCAGTGAAAATCAAGACAGACAAACATTATTTCTTTGGTTATACGCCTGGCTATGCAAGTCTTTTTAACTACCCGCGAATCAAGCGCCGCTAAACTCAGCTTTTGGTCACAAACCATCAGCGCCCTTTTCATGTATCCATAATGGAGTAATTCCCCAAGTCACACATCGCAAATAGACTTGGAAACTGATAAATGAGATCAATGACACGTGGAGGTAGATACAATTCACTTAAAAAGATTTGAAGTTTTCGCCCAAAGAAAGGAAACATAGTACAAACATAACACTGAGGAACCAACAAATCGTGGAAATATTCATGACCAAGTGTTATCACTAAGCACGGTCTACACTTGAACCAAAAAATTGTGTAGGCCACCTTGAAGTGCAGAAAGTCAGTCGAAACTTACGCCCCGAGTGATAGACCGACTGCGACCATCGGTGCGTCTGGATACCGGTTCCTAATGTGATCAAAAACTGAGGCCACATCAGAAGTGTGCGCAGCGCAGTAAGTTTGAGGCGTCTAAATCGAATGAGAAAACTAAGTGAAATTCCACTCACCTTCAACTTGTGACGGCATGTTCCACGGTTATTTGAAACAACACATCTGGAAAGGATAGAATATGAACAGCATTCTTACCTGTATTTGCATTGATTAATTTCCTTGACAAGACTGGCAATATAATTGCAGCAACCACAGCCAGTTAGGCCGGGCAATAGAACAACGATTGGTGTGTCGTCCATCATTCCTTCAAAGTTACTCCATGATAGTGTCATTTCTCCTCCATCAGAAAATGCTATGACCTCCCTACCACATGACGAAGTGTAAAAACAAAATCTCACTCTTCGTAGTTGCACTTTTCGGCACGATGGAATAGGGGTCTTAGTATTGTCTGCACTCGACCAGTAAAACCGAAAATAAAAGGCGAGTAAACTTCATTAAGAAAGGGGACAAAGGAACGAAAGAAATTCACGAGTTCTCGAGAGTGACCGTACAACGCAGGAGGCTAAGTAAAGGAGTAAATGAAGGATTAAAAGTACCGAACGAGCAGCAAAGAAATAGTAGGCTGTGTAGACCCCAAGCAAACCAGAGATTATAAATTTTATGCTATACTCATCACCTATGAAGTAATCCGCCAGTGAAAGCATGATGCCGCTGCAGGGCAAAGGGCCAGAATCACCTAGGCGATACCTCGCTCCCGAAAACTCGCTTCAGCCGCACAAGCAAGGTCTACCTATTTTTAATTGGTCAAGGGACACAAACAAATGTTATGTAATTTGTGGGAATTACTCCTGCGAATTATGAAAAATAAACAGGCTTTTATGAAAAATTAAGGAATAAAATAATTTTTCTAGGCTCTTATTCGAAAGGAAGGGAATATTATTCAATCTGAAGAGTTTTAGAAGGACAAATCGGCATTAATGTGCCATTTTCTTTAAAGCCAATTTTTGATAAAAAACATTTTTGTTTTTTATAAATTTGCCTTTCCGAACCATGTATGAGACGTATTTTACGGGATGGATATAAGTATTTGCCATGACCAGGATTGGACGATCAAAAATTAATTACCAAAATTCTTACCTTGGTGCGCTTGACCGGTTTTGTAAAGGCTTATTTCGATTTTTTTGTACCCAAGTTATCCCCTGCCTAATTTTTCTTCCCAACGCCTACGTTTTTGTGCTTTCGTCTACACCTTTACTTTCAAGATTCCAGCAGATTAGCAGTAAGAAAATCTTGAATGTATTCTGCACGAATAGATTTCTTATCGACGCATAAAAACGGCCATTCTGACATCTCAAATTTGTCTGCCTGTGTATAGCAGAATAGCCAAGCGCTCAGTGCCAGAGCGTAGAACCACGACCGTAACCGCCTGCACCTCCTACCCGTTAAGATGAGCGTCACATCGAACCCCGTCCCCGAGTTGCACCAGCAATGTGGCAGACCGCAGGAAATGACCACAAAGACGTACGACTCATTTATTCTCAGTCCATTCCAAAAAGAAGAAAAGCCCTTCAAGCTTGCGCTGTCAGTTGACAGTCACTGCAGTTTGTTTGGTTGATTCGCTTTCGCCTCCTTCTGAACTGGCAGAAGCATCCTCTACAGCATCAGCATCAGTAGCAGCGGCAGCGGCAAAGTCTTCGGGGTGTTGAAAAACAGCAGATATGAACTGAGGCACTGCACGGTCCAACAGACTCGGACCTGTAGGCAGGAGGCCCGAGAGGAAGCCAATGTGCCCACCGTGACGTGTCACCGCGAGAACAACGCGGCTGCCTGCTCCACTCACGTCTTTCAGAGGCAATGCTATGGTAGTCAACAAAAAAGCCTCATTAATTGGATCTTGAGTGTGCAACAGGCTGATTGGCACTCTCAGGTTCGTGGATTAGATCTACTTGCCATCATTCTACTCATTTGAGATCAGTAGAAAACACATCAACCGTTACTGGGTTAGGCATCAACGCCTTGACTGCTGCATTATTTGCCAGTAAGGTAGCACTGGATCATACTTCAGCTGCCTTACTTTCATCAGCAAGAAAAAAGTTATTTAAGACCTGTGTAGGCGCACTACTACAGCTGTAATTATTTGCGCAGGTCCTTGGGACGGAAAACAATGCCTCAGCACAGCTGCCGCACTTGCTTCGTGAGTGTTCCCCAAGTTCTAAAGTCTATATTTCTTCTATTACTAGAAGCGAGCAAGCATATTTACTTGGTACAATGCTTCCCAACCCTGCGCCGTTCAATAGACTAACCCTGTAGGCCGGAAGGCTGGCGGCCAATGATGAAGCCTGGAAATTGGCCAACCAACTATCTGCCAAAAAAGGCAAACGGAATTGCATTGTAGCAACTGTGTCAGATGGAGCAACGCGAGTAGTAGCCTAAACTACCCTTATGAACACATAAAAAGACAGTGAGAAATCAAACGGTGGGGGTATCTGGAGCCCAAGACACATCTCAATTTTGCGGCTAGCTCGTGATCTCCTCCAGTCTTATGCACGAACAAACTTCCTGTAAGCTACTACCACCACGGTAAGAAAGTCAATCAGGTGCCATGAGTCTGTGAGAATGACAGCGTCCGATGTTCCTCCGCCAGTGTCCAGTGTTCAGCCATCAGTCATCAGCCACCAGCCACGTACGCATACGCCTCATCGCATTCGCTTTTCCACACGCGATGACGCATGAAGGCATTTGCATCGAGGTCTCAGTTTTTCGACTAGCTCGGTTAAACATTTAGCAGGGCCCAGGCTCACACTTAGAGCACCAATCAGAAAAACGACATTTACGTCCAATTGGAACCAGAATACAAGTTTTGCGGAAAAAAGGGTCATTTGGTAGTTTTGGTTCTGTGTATAAAATGGCTTTTCATTCGATCCCTAACGCGATCCACGCAACGAAAGCAGGGAACCCTCTCGCCGCATTTATCGCCGTGATTTTACCGATTTGTTAAAATGAAGCTGTACCGTGTAAGCCCTCAGCTAAACTGCAAGTTTTGCGCAGTCGCCATGCCTATAGTGTGCAAAAAGACAATTCTGACCTAGTGTCGATATTTCATCGTCCCATGCTATCTATAGCCTTCAATACTTTCGATAATTTCTCAAACGCAATGGCAAACTGGTGTCGCCTACTTATTTGGATTCAGCAACCACCAAACACGATGTGATCGCGTTTGTCCAGGTGCGTGGGCTCAGACCACCCAAAACAGTTTCACCATTCAGATCCAACATTCCCCGATCTAATAGCTCCAGAAATAGTTGCTTTCCGTGGGATGGCACGACAAAATGAGCATTACAAGTATCCATGGTTTAATACTACTTATTTCAATTTATCAATTTAGGCGCACGCACGCACATCGTCAGGATTGCTACAACCAAAAGTGCGTAAACCACCTTTTAAAAGTGAAGTAATGACTCACTATGAAATGGCACAAAAGGGTCATCAGCGGCGCTGAGACAGAGAACTGGAATGCTGATGTGTTCAATTTTGATGGCAGGAGAGGTGCGGGTGTAGTAGTCCTCCGCCGACTTGTAGCCAAACATGCTTGCCGTCAGATTCGTATCAAACTCACGGATTGAGCGACTCTAAAGGGAGCGCAGCAGCGGTGATGTCGGCAAGCGCTACTGATACTACTCATTTGAAAGGCTGCATAGAGAGGTGGCTACGAGACGGATGGGTATAATGCCAGCATTTCGGTGGTAACAAAACTCAACCCTCGGCAAAATAATGCAAAGAAGAAACATTCTACTTCAATAAATAGAACCACATACAGGACAGGGCACCTCTTGACTGTTCCTCGATAGGTAACACGTTGCGATAGTGATTTTTCCTTAAATGTCCTGTTTAAGTACGTTAACAGTCCAATAGTCCAAACTTCGAGTGGCATGAAAAATAGTTAGAAGTCCCTTTAAAATACCCACCCAAGGAAACCAAAAAGCCGGACTACCACAACTTCCTTTCCACTTCAAACAAGCACTTTCGCACTGCTATCCACATTCCCCTTCTTTTTTTTCTGCATCAATTACCCAACCACAGGGTGAATTGGGGAAAGTCGCCATTGAGGGTGCACAGTGAATCAAGACCCTCCTCTTCCAGTCGGCAAGAGAATGTGGCACCACTGTAGCCAACCGCGAGAGAAGTTTGCATTGATCTCGCAGTGAATCACATGTTGCCATCGCGACAAGAAAAGACATTTCGTCACTCGCAAAAGCCTTGTAACAAAACCATGTAAACTGTTTGTCGTAATTTGATACATCTAGTCCTCTCTGAATGACAACAACTATCGCGTATTCTACAAAGTTTACGCATGTTCTACAAGAGGGCTTCGTAATCCCGCAAGCAAGCCATGCAAACCTGCTTCATTAGCTAAATAGACACAAACCATCCATCCCGCTCAATAAGCCAAAGTCTGATAGGAGAGGGTAAAATTGATGTGTCATTTTTAACAAATACCCCTTCAAGCTAGACCGACAAACCCGCAAGTACGTTTTCGGCCACCTAGTCAGGCTTTGGTGTAAACCCCTTTTTCTTGATTCTGATGCCATTCTAAGGAAATGCCTTCCCTTCTATGTTTCTGACATCAATAATGCCAACGATAATGACATTTCTGGCACCACAGCAAATTACTCAAATTTTGCTTTAACCCATAAATGATACCTTGCTTTTCGGGTGCACACACTACTTACATGCAATCAGCGACCAGTTTCGTAAAACTGGTCACATCCCTTCGGAGCAAAAATGCAGCACACGCGAAGAAACAAACTACCATAGTCTGGACCCACCTTCAAAATGCGTGGAACATCGTAATCCTTCGACAGCATGTCCTCATTTCGCTTGACCACTCGACAGAGACCATGAGTGAGAGGTTTGTTAAAGAGGAACCAGTCCAACGGCTTTTCCAACTTGTCTGACGACTGTAACATGTCCCAAGGCATGCAGATACACATCACAGCGGTGAGAGGGCAGGGTTTCTCACGGTCTTGAAGCCCGTCTGCCAGGTAGTTGAAGACAATGACACTAAAAGTGGGAATCGCTTCTAAGTATGTGACCATTATTAGCTAAATAGAGTCAGGGATAAATTTCGAGGAATAACGTGGCTTGAGTTAACTTTCAATGCGCCACTGAATGAACTTTAGTGACACATATAGTCTTGGTGAAAGGTAAATGAGGCGAGGACTCAAAGCTATGCCGGCACCTCTGATGCGTAGATGTCTCACAATGAATGCCTGGTCGACACAGCCCCGAAATGGGGTCTCTCCAGGTATCGGTTGGTCACAAAGACTTATCATAGCCAAATAAATGTGTTCTTAAGCAGGCAATATGACGCGCTTTCGCCCACACTCCTTGTATTTTGAATTGCGCTGCGTAGCCTTGAATGTTAGCAGGTTCAAAACAGTGCGACAAGGATTCCTTCCCAATCAGCGTCAACTAGTCAGTCGAACGAAATGCAGAGCTGTTCCTACAAGCTACTACAAGGCACTTCCTCGATCCATCTTATCTTGACACTGTTCTCAGCATTCCTCCCATATTTTTTTCGTGACTGACGTTCTATTCTCCGCCATTACACACAAGACATCGACAGTAGGGAAAGTGGGAAATAAAAACTGCTGCAAATAACTTTCACAAAGCGTAATATTTCCAGAATGTCTGACTTTTTAAAGGAGGAAAAGTAGAGATTGCTGTAATGAATGAAGAAGTTTGAGAAAGATCTCCTTAATATTTTGATTTCTGTCCTTTCGCAAATTTGCGTTAAAAATACTACTTACAGAAAGTGATAGAGGATCAATAAAATCACTTCGAAAGTCGATAAGTTTCCAATAGGGAGGGAATGCAAGATAGGTACCCTAATGCTATGAAAGATATGACAATAGGGACGACACTTCATCAAGGAACCAACGAACCCAAAAAGGGTGTCGACAACGGCTTAACTGTAAGCAAACATCATAAAAGTACGATTTGCAATTAAAATGAAAAAGTTCGCCATAGCACAGAAAGTAAATAACAGTATTAGCTAGCAGCATTATGAAAGTGAAGTGCATCATAACTTACGCTCCGAGAGATATACCCACTGCAACCATTGGTGCTCCTGGGTATCGGCTTCTAATGTGATCAAGAACGAAGTTTACATCGGAGTCGATTGAAGCGCAATACGATCGAGGAGTCTACATCTAATGAGAACGGAAATCCAAATAGCACCCACCTTCAGCTTCCGACGGCATGTCCCACGGTAATTTAAAACAACACAGCTACCATGGCATAAGATATGAACACTGGCCTCACCTGTATTTGCATCGATTGATCTCCTTCACAAGGCTCACAATATAGGCGCTGCAGGCGCAACTATTGAGACCAGGGAATATGACAACAATCGGTGTATCATCTGCCATTCCTTCTATTTTGCCCCATGAAAGTATCGTTTCACCACCATCTGAAAAGGATATCACTTCCCTACCACACAGCATACTGTAAAAACAAAGCCTTACTCTTCGTAGTTGCACTTCTCCACACGATGAAATATAGGTCTCAGTATCGTCTGCACTCGACCAGTAAAGCCAAATACAAAAGGCGAGTACACTTCGTTCAGGAAAGGGACATAAGAACGAAAGAAATCCACAAGCTTTCGAGAGTGACCGTGCACCACGGGAGGCTAGTTAAACAGCTAGACTAACTGAAGATCAAAGATACCGAACGAACGGCGAAGAAATAGTAGGTTATGTAGGCCCCTAGCAAACTAGAGATTAAAAGTGATGCATTGCACGCGTCAGCAACGAAGTAATCGGAAAGCGACAGCATGCTCTCGGACAGAATTTGAACTACAGAAAACTTGGTCCAACCGCAAGAACAAGGTCTACCTATACTCAACTTGTTGCAAGATACAAACAAAAGCTGTAAATTATGCAGACATCATTTGGGTGTGTTGCAACAACAAACAGGCAGTTGTAAAATAATTTTGATCAGCATCTGAATTCTGGTATATACCCGTTTTTTATGCATGCAGTCTGGTGCTCCTTATGAGGTTTTCTAAAAAGAAGAAAAAATCTGGCATTTCGCGTTTCGCCTATTTTAAGTGAATTTATACATTCTAAATAACCAGCAATATGTATCTTGGTGAGTTTATGCAAATGATTCCAGCGATTTGAAATGTACCATTTACAATGAATTGCTTATTGTCAATGCACAACATCAGTTGACCGCTTTTAGATGAGCGCCTGCAGTGCTTCGAGACTTCTTTGAGGGCGCCAGAAGGCATAACACCTGAGCAGAACCTACATATATGTTTCGCATACATAGGCGATTTGGAAATGCTAGCACGGCCCAGAGGCCAGCCCAGCAATCCCGGCACTCCGAGTCCGCAGCCGCATTTGGCGGTAAAACAAAGCAATACGGAGGTCCTCTCCTCTTTTTTTAATGTACTTCCTGCTTTAGCCATCTCAACGTTAAAAATGCAGAAAGTAAACACTCTTGAGCCAACCATGGCAGTCAACAAATTTCTTTGCAACCAATACGATACTTTACCTCAGGATCACCAACCCCTTTTGGCAACTCTACTAGATTTGGAGTTTCGTCTGGTTAGTAGAGTGAACTTGGAGACGGAGGATGTAGCGTCCTGAGATTTCCTTTAAGGTAAAAGAAAGCATAGTACTAGGGCAGAATATATATTCTGGAACCAGAGGGCTTGGGGGCTGTTGGCACGGCCTGGAGTCTGGCCAACTGGCTAGTACAAAATGGCCGGTTCGAATATACAAAGTATTACAGCGGATTCTTCTGACTATCACGTGTCTGCATAGGTAAGCGTTGGAATCCCGGTCTAACACAGTCCCATCAGGGTAGAAATTCGCGTAGTTCCCTGATGGTTCTCGGCCAGTTTCGTCTCCCATGCTAATAGCTTTCTCGCAGTACACAGGAATGGGGTAGACACCGAGGATAGCCATCATTCTCAGCCTTTCTCCTATGGGATGCCAGTGATCTCCCACCCGTAGCACACACACAGTTCTTTCACACCGCTAAAGTTTGTCATAAGTGGTATAAATCAGGACTGAATTCCTTTAAAGTCGGGTCCGCTCTCTACTGCCACCAATGTGGCCTTCCATATAGACGGGAGAGTGCATAATTCTTTAGCAGAATATATACATATTCAGCAATCAGAAAGGGATTGGGCTGCCAGCATAGCTGACACAGGTAATACAGCCACTCAAGTTACCGTAACCAAAACCGACAGCCAAACAGACATCATAACAGAACCTTTCCACTCCTCAATATTAATATTATGCTTTGCTCAGATTTTCTAAAGCCTACATTTCCGTAACTTTCTATTTTAGATAAGTCCCAGAGTTCCAACAGAATAGCTGAAACGAAGGTCCGGCAGGTGGACATCTCAGATGTTCCGATTTCTGTTTGCGTGAGGCCGAAAGGCATGATCATGGAACTTGGGATAGCATCACTACCGTGACTACACAACCCACTTACTCCACCACAGCTATCAAACTAAGCAGTCGATTTAGCCTCCACCACGACACACCACACCCCCCATCTCATGTGAATGACCTGCAGCTAGCACCCACGAGGAAGTGCTACGCATCAGACATTGATCGAACCCCAAAAAGCAAAAACCCATTCAAAAACAAGTAAAACGCAAGTTACAAACAGGTCCTATTCTGGTTTTCTTTTCGGCTCTCTAAGCTAACATCATCAGTAAAAAGTGTTCGTAGTTTCTTTGGTCGATTCGTTTTCGTCTCCCCCGCATTTCACATTGTTATCTTCCTCACCCCCAGTGACAGCAGCGGCAGCGGCAAAGTCTTCGGGATGTTGGAAAACAGCAGACACGAACTGAGGCACTGCACGGTCCAACAGACTCGGACCTGTGGGCAGCAATCCCGCCAAGAACCCAATGTGTCCACCGTGACGTGTCAGCGCAAGCACGACACGACTGCCTGATTCGTTCACGGCTTCCAGAGGCAACGCTAGAATGGTCAACAAAACAACTCATTACTTGGATCTTAATCAGGCGACAGGGAGGTCGGCACTCCTCCAATTGAGACACCCAATTACTGACAGTGCTGATTGCAGCGTGCTACTTATTTAAGTTCAGTAGAAAGGATACACTAACTCAGGTGCTGACGGCCTCACCGTTTCATCCATTCGTCCATTCACTCTCTAATATCAGCAGCTTCACGTCTTCACGACAAGGCATAAATTACTTGAGCTGTGTGCAATCATAGGGTTTAGTCTCCTTCAGCGGCAAAAGCAGGCGAATTCAATCAATAAAAGCCTTCCCAGTCCCGCGGCGGTCACCCAGCCTAAGGGCTAGTTGGTAAGGCTGGCGGACAATCGGTGGCCACCGACGAGGCTTAGAGGCGTAGCGCTAGCGTCAAAAGGATTGACAAAAGCCGTTTATTAAATCATTCTTAGGAGCACCTAAAAACGCCGATGAAACCAAATGTGTTGGGGATATCTGCGACCTCAGCAAACGTTTCGATTTCAATTTTGCAGAAATCCCCACTTTCTTGGCTAATTCTCAAGCAACCTAGAATCTGGTGCCCTACGTCGACCCCTCCTGACTAGCCGCTATCAATGCGAGCATAAACTCTAAGCTATCTAATGCTCACTATGCGAGCAAGAGCAAAAACGCAGTGTAAATGTGCAAGAACGGCAGCGCCCAGAGGTTTGCCAATAAGTTCCACTGGCCAGCCATCTGCCGGTGCGCATACGCCCCACTGCCTTCGCTTTTCACACGCGACGATTGATAACTCAGTAGGACTCGAGATCACGCTTGGAATGCTGACCCGAAATCAGCAAATCGGCTTTTGGCGTGCCATCCTATACTCATACCTACTTGCCGTGCAATTGTCAACAAAATCGTGGAACCCGCTTGCAGCGGTCATCGTTGCCATGTTAACTAATTCCCTAATCACTACCGCTTGTAGTCGACCGGCAAGTTTTACGCAGCCTCTGCGCCAATCTTGAAAGCACGGCAAGCCTGACCATGCAGTGTTAATTCATCGTCCCATCCAGCCCCTCTCCTTCCAACTTTCCTATAGTTTCGCTAGTGCTATGAATAATTGGTGTCGTCTACTTATTTGAATTCAGCGACCGGTATACATGTGCTGATTACGCTTCTGCAAGTGCACATCCTCAAGCCACGCGGATTGGATCCAGCATTTACCGCCCCAACGACCTTGATTGTGATTGCGCTCCACGAAAAAAAGGATGATTGCTTCCATTTAGCCGCAAACACGCACATACAATGCATCGCCTGCCTATAATCAGACACCACCAGAATTACTAGGCTTGGAGATGCATTAATTACCTTTTCAAATTGAAGTAACGACTCACAGCGTAAGGGTACAAAAGGATCATCAGCAGCGTTGAGGCAGAGGATTGGGATGCGGACACGGTCAACCTTGTTGACAGTAGAGGCACAGGTGTAATACTCCTCCGCCGACTTATAGCCAAACATGCCTGCTGTCAGATTATCGTCAAACTCACGGATGGAACGACTCTAAAAGGAGTACATCATCACCGTCAACAATGCCAAAAAATACAACTGGGACTGTTTAACTAGCTGGTTGGATGAATGAATACCGGAGGAGTGAGCGTGGGGCGGATAGAAGGAAAGACATCAGAAATAGCAACTTTTCCAGCATTTTGACACAACAACTCTCAACCCTCGGTGGAACAGTATAAGTCAAACGCGTTCGACTTCACCACCGGGAATAAATACAAACACGTTTAGGGATGGGTGGTCCCTCAATGAGGCTGCCCGTTGCATCACTTGTTGTTAGGACTTGGCAACACTAGCAATTCGGGCCCCCCTTCCCCAAGCGCTAGTGAAGCCCCCTTAAAAATCCCGTTGAGGTGTCTTAGCATTCCGATAGTCCAAACTTCGAGGGACACAACAAAGAGTTGGGAATCTCTTTAAAAGGCCCACATAAGGAAACAAAAAAGGTTGGACTACCGCAGTAACTTATTCTACAACTTCCTTTCCGCTTTCAACAAGTCCTTTTGCACTGCCACCCACCTTTCCCTTTCTTTTCCCACATTAACTGCATAATCATAAAGTGAATTCAAAAATCACCATCGAAGGTGCACAGTGAATCGAAATCCTGCTCTCCTATTCGTTGATAGGACAACTGGCGTTGGACCGCAGGCTGCCATCGTGACGAGGGCAGACGGTGCGTCACTCAAAGAAGTCGTGCGAACCAATGCAGATCCTAGTTATGCGACGAAACTGAGAGAAGTGTTTACATGAACGCGATGTATCTAGCCTTCTCTGAGTTACAACAACCTTTGCGCATCTTACAAGGCCTCGTAATCCTGAAACATATATAGACCTCCTCCATTAACTAAACAGACACAAACCATCTATCCCACTCAATCAACTAACGCCCAGTAAAAGGAGGTTGGATTGACGAGTTCTATTTAATAAATGCAACTTTCTAATCAAGAGCTGGTATCAATCAACTCTTCTTGATTTTAGCATTATTTTAAGGAAATGTCGTCTCTCTTATGTTCCTGGCATCGATGATACCAAAAATCGTGGCATTCATTACACCGCAATAAATCAGGCTAATTTATAAATGCTTCATAAATCATGTTTCCCAGGCTGCGCGCACACGCTACTTATATGAGATCAGCGACTAGTTACGCGAAATTGGTCAAAACATTCCTTCGGAGCAAAAATGCAGCACATACGAAATAAACTGCCATCTTCTAGACCCACCTTCAAAATGCGTGGAACATCGTACTCCTTCGACAGCACGTCCGCATTTCGCTTGACCACTCGACGAAGGCCATAAGTGAGAGGTTTGTTGAAGAGCAGCCAGTCCAACGACTTTTCCAACTTGTCCGACGTCTGTAGCACGTCCCAAGGCATGCAAATACACATCGCAGCGGTGAGAGGGCAGGGCTTCTTACGGTCTTGAGGCTCGTCCGCCAGATAGTTGAAAACAAGGAGGCTAAAATGGGAATAGCCTTTGTGTGTAAGCGGCTGTGAGTAGTTAAGTAGAAACGAGACTAGAAAGCTACAACAAGAGTCTCGAATTGGATTATGATGTATTGTTGAAAAAGTTGGTGAATCAAAGGTCTTCGGTGCAGAGGATACAAAGCGAGAACTCAAGATTGTGACTTAGCATCTCAGTTTTTTCGTAAAATGAAAACTTCCCACCCTAATGGTGTGCCAGCTCCTCTGATGAATCGACGTCGACCTAATCACAAAAAAGCAGTTAAAAAAGCATATGAATAAGTGACATTCTGCTGTCCTCCACTATCGTACCCCCGACATGGAGAAAAGGAAAGAACTGCGGAAAATAGAAGCACGACACATTGATACATGATGCATTCAATGTGCTTGAGGGTTTCAAAGCGAGAAGAACGGATTGTACGGATGAATGAAATGGCTTTAAAGACCTTTTAATTTATTGTTGCATGAAAACTAATTTGACACTTCCATTTCCCTCACTATTAGTAGAGAATGGTTGGGCCCAAAAGTTGATTAGTTCATAATGTAATGGAATCACAAAACTAGTATCATAGTGCATCAAAAGGTGTGAGACACCAGTCGAGCCAACAAACTATCGTTAAATATTATCGTGAAGCTTAATGCGCAATCATGATCTACAGACAGACTGAAAAAGTGTGTGGTAGCAAAAACCGCAACAAACTTATCAAGGAAAAAAAGTCGACCAAAACTTACGCGCCGAAAGATATACCCACAGCAATCATTGGTGCTCCTGGGTATCGGCTTTTGATGCGATCAAAAACCAAGGCTATGTCAGAGGTATTTGAAGCGCAGTAAGCTCGAGGAGTCTACACCTAATAAGAAAGTCAATTCAAAGCGGACCCACCTTCAACTTGCGACGGCATGTTCCACGATTATTAAGAACAACACAACTAGAAAAGCATAGAATATGAATACCCTCCTCACCTGTATTTGCACCGATTGATCTCCTTCACAAGGCTGATAATGTACTCGCAGCAACCACAACCAGTCAGCCCCGGCAGTAGGACAACGATTGGTGTGTCATCTGTCATTCCTTCTATTTTGCCCCATGAAAGTGTCATTTCTCCACCATCTGAAAAGGATATCACTTCCCTACCACACAGTATACTGTAAAAACAAGGCCTTACTCTTCGTAGTTGCACTTCTCCACATGATGAAATATAGGTCTCAGTATCGTCTGCACTCGACCAGTAAAGCCAAATACAAAAGGCGAGTACACTTCGTTCAGGAAAGGGACATGAGAACGAAAGAAATCCACAAGCTTTCGAGAGTGACCGTACAGCACAGGAGGCTGAATAAACGGCTAGACAAATTGAAGATCAAAGGTACCGAACGAACGGCGAGGAAGTAGTAGGTTATGTAAGCTCCAAGAAAAGTAGAAATAAGGAATTTCGCATTGTACACATCATAAAGCGCCACCATGACTTCCATAGAGTAGTGGTAATGAAAGACCAATACAATACTACGCCCGGGTGGTCTCACATCGACCGCATCAGGAAGGCCTACCAATTTGAGGTGATTAAGATACACAAACAAATTATATGCACATCGCGGACATTGCTAACGCGTATTTTGCAAAGAATACGCAATGCATAACGAAAAACCTTGATGTCTTTTTAAATACATGCAGGACTATTGCTGTCAGTCCATGATTGTTTAGCGCACACACTTTAATAACGAAATTTCGACAAAAGTACATCGCATTGCTATAACTGTTTTATCCATTAGCGCCTACGGCTTGTTGTTTTAAGTGGCTTGGAAAAGCAGTATAGCTCGGATCGCACACTAAAACTAAGCACATACGTTTTATATCAAATCAGAGAGCTAATTTCAAATGGCATTTTTCGAACTTTTAAGATCCCCTGTGTAGCGTCCCGAGGCTCCCCTTAAGGTAAAGGAAGGCGCTGTACTAGGGCAGAATATATATACTCCGGGAACAGAGTGCTTGGGGGCTGTTGGCACGGCCCGGAGGCCGACCAACCGGCTAGAACAAGATGGCCACCCAAGTGACCTAAACCGGTAGTTCGAACAAACAAAGTATTACACAGCCCCTCTCTTCTTTCGAGCGTCGTCCCCGACGCTCCCCTTCGTCCGCCTCCCGTGTCAGCCATCACAACGTAATCAGTGCTGCGAGAAGCACCCACGAGCTAACCGTCCCAGTCGTCGAGGTTCGAACGCATGTGTTCCTGTAGTGCCATCAATTCCGCGTAGCACTCAGTGCAGCAAATGCGCGCCTCTTGGCCCTCCTCTGGGCTTGGAGTCCACGGCTAGTGTCGCTTCAGTTGTTAATAGCTTCCCTGTCGAACACGAGGGCGAGGGAGATGTCGAAGATGAACATCGATCTCAACCCTTCTGTTACGAGATACCAAAGGTTCTCCCCTCCGTAGCACATGTACTTCTTTCACATCGCCGACGTTTGCCAGAAGCGGCATGGAGCAGGATAAAATCCATCAAAGTCGGGTCCGTTTTCCGCTGCCACCAATGTAGCGTTTCGAGGCTCCCCTTAAGGTAAAGGAAGGCGCAGTACTAGGGCAGAATATATACATATTCTGGGAGCAGAGGGCTTGGGGGCTGTTGGCACGGCCTGGAGGCCGTCCAACCGGCTAGAACAAGATGGCCACTCAGGTGACCTAAACCGGTAGTTCGAACAAACAAAGTATTACACCCTGTTTATTCAGTCGTCAAATTTTAGGGAATCTGACGTGAATGTTTCTGTACAAAAGCGTACATATGTGACTGTGGGAAACGCTTTCAAGGCAATCAGCATTTTAGAGCACAGGAATGTATCACGTATAAGTTAGACGCATTTTTAATTTACCTATTGTGCAGAAATGGAAGGTTGTTTTAGGCCATATTTATTTTTACATGGTCTTTTTATCCAAAATCAGGATTTGCGCTTTGTTGAAAATAATTTAAAATGAGCTTTAAACTACAAATTTTTATGTACGATTCAAAAATATTTGCTCTAATTCCTATTTCCCATTGCTGTGTATTTATTGATTTGAATTATACCAGCTAATTAAAACATCCTCGAAGGTCGAATTTGTCATATGGGAGCTCGCGCACTTGTCTTCTTGCGTTTATTGTTCCATCCGTCTTGAATCGAGCCCTATCCTATGGAGGTCCATGTAGGCAACATTTGGAAGGTGCAAGATGTACAGAGTCCGGTGCGTGCTGACAAAGTAATTTGTCGTAATTTTTGCTTATTTTCTAGGTCATTTTCTTAGCATGCATGATAACATGTTGTGTATTCGGATTCTTCTTTCACAAGTTTTGTAATCTCCGCAAATGCTCACCTCTAACCCGACATGCCATATCATTTTTCGTCGGTTATTTAATCGCCTTTTTCTGCTATGGAATGTAAGTTGGCTTCTGCGTTTGTCGCTGCTTTTGTTTGTTTTCTTGTCAATTCAGTGTTTGGGTTTGTATAAATTTAGACGAAGTGGTCATCTCCTTGCTATGGCTTCAACTGTCTATCTCCTTCTACATATCTTCTCGCCCAAGCGGGCCTTCTGGACTTCCTTCCTGTTCTGCATCACCTACTCTAGTTGGGCGCACCTCTATCGCATGAAATTCGACTATGGCGGCTACTCAGCAGATGTTTCTCTGTGAGTTTTATGTCTCCATTGCTGTATACAAAGCATTCTCTTTTGTCTTCTTTCTCAAGCCCACCACTTAAACTTCCCAAGTTTGCCTCTAAAATTACTCGGATTTTGCAGTTCACCCTTAAAGTAGTCTTTTTCTTACTTTTTTTGTTCAAAGATTTTCCATTAAAACTTGCTCCCTTTTAATGGCTGTAGCAGACAATGCATCACCTGCCACCACTGTCGTTTCCCTGCAGTATATACTCGACCTAAGTTCTCACCTGCTTCCACTTTCTTGTGTTAGGTAAAATTCATCTATGGTCATTTATTTTACTGTCTTTGTTAAGCTTATTGGGTCTCCTAGCAACTTTGTCGCCCCTGTATTTTAGCTTTGCGCCTCCTTTCCGTCCCGGTACTGGACACCACACTGACAGACATTGGCACTATCCCGGCAAATGACCGTCGCACAGTGTTCATTGTCGCAAGCATAATCGGTTAAAGGTGCCTTGAATTTGGTGGATTTCATGGCTTAAGCGCGTTACCATCTTGCATCGTGGAATCCTTTAAAACTTTGCGCTAATGGGTAGCGCATTCGTAGCTCTTTCCTTCTCTTACACAAAAAGTCAACTTTCGAACTTGTCGCTACTTTAGGAATAGCTGCTATTCATATTGTTCTCTAGTCCTTTCCATGAGTTCTCGGAACTATCTTGGCTGTCACGATTGCCTTTTCACATCTTGTTATCACTCATAACCTATGGAAATTTGTTTGAGTTACTCAATGGCTCGGCATTCTGCTGTTGCTTAAACATTCAAACGTCTTTTGGCTCGTGGAAGTGCACAGAGAGCTAAGACAACGGGAGTAATGTACTTTACTCTCCGGGCGGTGGTTTCTTCAGCGGTAAACTTCTTCAATGGTTACTGTCCAGATACCTGATCTTCTCTAGCGCTACTAAGTGTCAATTTCGAGCTGGAGCGTTTGTGCTCACGAGGAACGAATTTTAAGAAACTGGGATCGTATCTATTTTACCCAATTTTTCCTTGCATTTACAAGTTTTTCCATGAGTTGAGCTGGGATCTGGATGGAAGTATTAGCTAATGCCGCTAAACCATGCTGAGGTAGCCTACTGCTCTTTGTTTCGACAATCAGCACACGCTATCATCCCGTGATTGCAAGCATTCGTGAATAGTTGCAATGTTTCTAACTTTCCCACAGGGTAACGCCTCTCTTAAACGTTCGCCAGAGGTTATATGTCCCCTATCTAGGATCGGGGGTCCAATGCTCCCCACATTTACAGGAAGGATTGTTGTGATGTAGGTTGGGAACGAATCTACCGCGGCAATGATTGTCGCTTAAATGTGCATTTTTCCTCTAGAGGTTTCTATTAGTCCAATCTTCTGCTAGTGCCGATTTTTTTACCACCGCACTTGGATCTGAGGCCTTCGTACATGTAAAGATCCAGGGTTCTATGTCTTTGTTCACTACCGCTACCAGAACTGCCTGCCATTCTGATTAACGTTACCTAAACAGGGGGAAGCGATGCGCACTGACAATTTTTCTTCATGACTGAACACTAGCACTAGGTGGGAATGAAGCTAGCTATGCTTTAAAATTAGCCGCCTCTCCCCCCTCACATGGGGTTATTTGTGTGACTCCTACAGTTCTACGATTGCTAAATCGGTAAATTTGGTTTAACTGGTTCACTTTTGAGTGAATTCCTCCTTCGTCAATCCTCTCCTGCTTACTCAGATGTTCCTTTACGTTCAGACTTCAGCGCTTTTCTTTGTTCTGGAATCCTCTTGGGCCCGTATCTTACTACCCGTTGTTACTTATAGTCTTTGTGACTGTCTATATTACCAAATGTTGAATTGGATGGAAACGTTGGAGAAAATGCATCTGGTTCTCTGCTTCGAGGTGTGTAGTCACGATCCGGTTCTTTGTCTTGTCAACAACTTCCTGTGGGTGATTTATACATGTTGACCTCCCTTCCGGTCGTTTATTTCACTAGTGTTCGATTTTCTTTTCGGTGACCCACGAAAGCTTCTTGGCTTTGAGTCAACCAGTCCGTTACATTCTCTTTCCTTAGTTGAGATTTTGCGTTTTTTCTCCATTTACGGACCGAATCCAACCAGAACTTTAGCCGTGTTTGATATCACTTGGTAGCTAATGAATTGGTCCCACTGGCTGGAAATTTAGGCGTACTTACTTAGGCCCTGTTCGATGTGGGGAAGGCTTTTTTTACATCATCGCTTACCAAGTTGACTTTCCAGCTTTGTTGAGCTTTTCTCTCTCAGCGTTTGGACTCGGCGCCCCTTCGATTCTGACAATTCGTCCAACGTTAATTTTTGAGATACCGAACGTTATTGAAACGCGACTTTAGGGGCTAATAGGCTCGAATGTTTTGTAGATCCAACATGACTCCATTTGTTTAATTCACCTTTTCCAACTCAGTTTGTCTCCTCGGCATTAAATGTTTCACGCATGTGCTGTAGGGTCTCTGTGCTTACGTTGCGCCGTTTTGAGGAAAAAACGTATTAACATTGCTTTATCCCGTGGATTAGTCATCTAGGGGAATTGGGTGTTTAGAACGGTTTATTGATGAAAGACCGCACCGAGTCTTGTCACTTGAATAAAATTTTACACTACTCACTCATTGCTTGGTAACCTTTTGTATTCACCATGGATTTACATTGTATAAAAGGCCCTTTATTGTCTGTTCTATTGTTCTCGCCCTCTGAAGGCTCTACAATCACAATTTATGCTAACCTCCAGCTTTCCTTCATTCTATCACTAAAAAAACTACTTACTCTACGTAAAATCCCGCTAGGTAGCGTAGCACTTCAATTTGGATTATTTTGGAGTCCCTTCTGTCAGCCGAGGGTTGGAATGTGTTAACTAAGTCAGATCTTGCTTATGTACTGCAGTTGTAGCTTGAACTGACAGAATCTCAACCCCTTAGCTGGCTGTAGCCAGGTTACGCGGCAAAGGACTTGGTATGTATGGATCTGGCCTTTCTGAAGAGTGGATACTGGATTGAGACATTAAATCGTCCCAATGCAGCCGGCTAGTACAAATATAGCACCCTTAAGGCAGATTTAATGTGTTTAGAATATAGCTGGGGGATAAATGGTCAGTAAGTGGGTGAGGCACTGATTCAGTGTTGACCTTGGATAATCATCAACTCTGCCTATATGCTGTGTAGTGTAGTGTTGATGCTACTTTTTCCGCTCACATGAACGTGGTGAAACAAAGGAGGAGGCCTTTTTATGTCTCAGTCTCGAAGTTCAACATTGCTCTCCCAAAATGATATAATGGATGACGGTTACTAAAGGTCTGGTGAATTGGCGGCGTTGATTGGACAATGGGCCTGATGACCAATTTGACGTAGATTTGGATAGGTAAATGCTGGAAGGGCCAAGTATGGTTGGATCTATCGGTTTATTTAAGTGTGATTATTAGATGGGGGGATGGATAGTTTTAGAAAGGGTGGACGAGTAGGAGGTGGGTGAAAGGTCAAAAAGATCAGGTAGGAATGCCTGAGTGAATTGGTGATCAGCGTGTTTTCGAGTAGATGACAGGGTGCACGCTTGAATAGATGACAAGATGGTTAGAATGGCATTTTAAATTTGCATTTACCTGAAACTCAACTAAGTCGCAGTTTTTACATCTGACGAATGCGCAGAATTGAATTGTCAAGCGGTTAAACTCGTCTGCATCCCATTGTCTGGGATCGTCGGTGTCAGATTATCGAGCAGGTATTTGCGTGGTGATGCGATCTTGATAAATGGGTCGACAGGCAGTGACTTGGAGGATTGAAAAGATGGTTATCTGGAGGGGGAGGACTGGTTGAATTGGGACGCTGTGCCGTTTTCATTTGGTCTGAGTGGGTTTCGCTTATTGTTCTGGTGTAGCAGGTTGGGCTTTCTCTCTCTGCTTTTTTTAACTTGTTTATAACACCGGTGTGGAGTTTAGTTATCCTATTTCACATTCTCATTTCGCTGGTCCATTGGAAGGTCACTCGCCATTACTCCCCTCAGAACTTAAGAAGATATGTGTCTTTACCGGTAATTGTATTTTCGAGGCATTACCCCTGCCTCATCTCGATGCCTGCTTGACTGATCCCAGGTTACTCATTGGCAGTTATGACGACTGAATGAATGTCTTTTTCACAATAGGCGTATGCCTTTTGGACTCATTTGACCTTAACCCTAATTGCTTTCCTAAATAATATCCATTTCTGTAACTTCAGAGGAACCCACCATACTCCTTAGATTCCTCCAAGAACCTTGACTACCCCTGAATGTGCGAGATATATTCCACTATCCCTTCTCAGAGCCCCTCATTTAACTTGTCAGAGGCAACACGTCACTCCTGCCCCACACCCCACCTTCTGATTGACTGATTCAAAATTTTCTTAAGAGTGTGAAGATGTGCTATGAATGTGTGCTCCTGTATGCCTACCTCTTTTCTCCCTGTGTTATACGTCACTTCTTACTGTGATCTGCACTTAAGCTCACATTGTGCTAACTTCCTATTTAAAAATCGCCTGACTGTAGGTTTGTGTGCACCGACTTGGGTACATTTTGGTGTGTATTTGTGTGTAAAAACCAAAACCCTCTCTTAGGGGGGGCTGTTTCTCGAAGGTGTAAAATGGAAGAGGATGTTTTATTGTTAGCGGGAGCCTTAATGTGGTCCTTACTTCGAGTTATTCGCCTAGTTAGTTGCCTGAGGGAAGGGAGGGGAGGAGAGGGGGGGAATCGGGGCTCGTCCCCCTTCCTTATGCCTTGTATGCGGTTGGTGGCGAGTAATTCTGCCGTAAAAGGAACCCCAAGCGCTTTATTGGAACGAGTTGACGGCTCATAAAAAGCATTGGGTTTAAAAGAACCCGCATTTTGAAGGCTCATGAATGTTACTTGTCGTATCCATGGTGCTCAGCTTTTGTGCACTTGTTTTGTTGAATGAAGGGTGATAAGCTGTGGCTTCTGCAATATGTTTTACTAGCTGCTAAACTATCTTTGATTGTTGCCTCTTCATTCACATCCCAAGTACCTTTAAGAGGGATGCAGGTAAAGCCCGTCTCCGCAGAACCATAATTTTAGTCTTCAGTTTAAAGCTCTTAACAAATTTTTCGCTTTTGGTGCTTCTGACTGTTGGAATAGTCAGATAGTTACCTCATTTCTTTGTGGTGACCTCAAAAAGAATACGTTATTCTTCCCTTTGGCTTCGAGTTCGAAGATATCTTTATTCACACCTAAAAGAAGCGTTCTTTTTACCTCTTCTTATTTATGCAGTAGGATTTCATTCCAACTCTTAAATTCCCTCGACGAAGGCAAAAATGAAGGACAAGAATGTGAGACGGCTTTTTCAGCCTCTGTTGAAAGCCAAAATCTCAAATATTCAACGTCCCTGCTTCGTCTAATGGACTTTTGGAAGGGCCTTCTAGGCACGGCGCAACATAGGATAAATTTGCACCTGAAAAGGCACTCAAACTGGGCTCTCTGGGGGTCTAGTCGGGTAAGGTACCGGAACCATAGATGCTGCCCAAGGCATACAAAAGTAAGGAAATTGATCACCTCTGGCTCCAGGCTAATATAAGTGACATTTTTTTCAGCAAATTGGTTTTTAGCCCCGTCCCACCTATGGCATAATCGTGTCCTTTTGCTGCGACTGTTGGTTGTAGTCTCCACATCCCCGGAGGAAACGCCTTGATGTCAGTTGTTTGCCTTTTAAATCGGGGAAACAACCCATTCACACGCATTTACGCACCTCTACACGGCACTAAACCTTGACATGAGTGATTGTCACTGCGAGGAAGTTGCCATAACAACATACGAGTCATTGGTTTTGGTTGGAAATCTTTTTCAAGAGCGGTTTCGCACGCTGCCATCTGTTGCGCTGGGTCTTTTCTCTTTTTTGCTATGAGGGTGCGATAAGGGACGGAAAAGGGAGTCAAACTAGTAGTACCTTGGACAGTGCCGGCAGAAATGGATGTTTGTGCATTTCGCTTCCTCTCCCCTTGGGGTAGTCATGACTCCTCACTAATTTTAGCGTTTCCTCTAAATTATGGCTCTGGCCTGCATCCTGCTACCTAATCCTGAATTCGTTTTAAATTTTTAGCACCAGCAATGGTCAAACTTTGCTTCAACTTGGTTTCGAAGTGCATGTCAAAGTGGTAGACTCGTCGAATTTGACCAACAAACATTTTTAGTGGAAAAATGAAACATCGAAGATCTTGTACCGAAAGGCGATCTAGAAGAGGCTTCATTCCTTTATGTATTGCTTTCTTGTCTCTGGAATAAGTCTGGAAGTAAATACTTTGGTGTCATCGTTGAAGACCCCCAGTCCAGCATTCAGCTCGTGTTGAAGTCAATTCTTGAGCGTGGTGGGTTGCAAAATTGTTCATTCAGGATGACTGGTGTACCTCCACACAATGAGTACGGCTGGGATCTATCTACTCAATACGGAAGAGCTTGGGGTTGAGTCCCTAAAGTTACGTGTAATAATCAGCCAGAAGTATTGAATTAAATGGGGAAATCTTCATGCCCCAAGCTGCGAAATTCGGAATGAGATGGAATGGCCGGAAAGCACAGCCTCATGCATACTCCCTTCCCAAGCCTCCTCTCATGACGCTATTTTTCCATTCTCTGAGGCACCGTCACATTTCTCAGATCCGTCACCAGCACTGCACACTGCCATGCTCACATGCTCAATAGAAAGTACAGATGAACTGGAAAGTCTGGTAACTAGAGTCAGGTGTTTTCATGGTCTTAATTTTGCCAGTTTGTAAACTGCAGCACTCTTTGCGGTCATTCTCGTCTTCCTGCAAAAGGCGGTACACATCTGTGGCTGCTTTATAAGGCGTCGGTTAGTTTACCCCCTCTTATCCGCCCCATTTCCCGAAATGAAGTTGGATTTTCCTTTACTCCGCCTTTCCATTTCTCCATGATGCACGTCCAACCACGCCTTGACAGAGAGAGGTAGCGAGAGAGGGCAGCCAGAAGTGGAGAGACAATATTGGCTCTTCTTCACATCCCTTATCATCAGTCGCCTTGCTGATTGTTTGTTCACACAACTATCTTGTCTCTAGACAAACCAATGTGCTACTGGTATTTGTTCCTCCGTTATGAAACGAAACAGGTGCGTCTCACATTGTTCAATGCATTGGCGAAAGACATCACACCTATTCATTCTGTCTTTGCCTTCACTGCGTGAGAACTATCGGAAGGTGACTTGATTATGCCGAGAAGAGGGCTTTGGCTGCCATCACACGATTCAACTACTTCCTGTCGAAACACCTATCTCCATTTCGTGCGTTCACTTCGGGAGTTGACCAACATACCAGCTAATAAGATAAAGGCGATTTGGTAAATCTCAAAGCCACATCGTTCTAGCTTAGACAGCTACTGGCAGAGAAGCGGGACTACTATAAATCATGCTTCAACGAAAGTGTGGAGCTGTAGCACATAATGATGTCGTGTCCTTACTTGTCTTTACAACAGTCTGTAGGGTGTGTTGTCACTTCACCTTGAGGTAAAATGACTGCAAGATTTATGCATGCTTTGTGACAAGCATGTGTGTGTGTGTGTCTGGTTTCATCGTCAGCATCCTCGTCGTCTATGGTCTATGAAAGAAGGATCGCCAGTTTAAGAAAGGCACTCATGGATCAGAGCAGTTACTGAACACATTCCAAGACGCGCTTGCTCACAATCCCAGACACGTGCACGCACATGCGAAAAGGCCCCACCCTTTGAAATGAGCCAAGTCGAGACGAGACGATTCTAGCTGAGCTGAGAGGCAGTAATTTCTTAATGAAAGAACTTCAACATCTGCATCCTACACATTTCTCCCAAATCGGAGTCTTTTTTGTTCTAATTACTCCTGAGTCAAAAGAAACAGTCAGCAAATTCCCCTTTTCTCCCTCCACTTCTCCTCCAATAGGAATTGAATGTGCATCGAGTGAACCAATCACAGACCAGTGAGCAGGGCGCAGTTAGTGGTGACTAGATGGGTGGGCATATCTCACCGCGATCCCGGCGCTACCCTTTTGTGTGAACTCTGTAATCATAGTCACTTTGCGGGCAGATGGAATGGAGAACACGCAAACGCCAAGCACATTCAACAAAGACGGAATTGTAATAACGCTTGTAATCCAGAAAGAAGGCAAGTTAGAAGGGGAGGGGTAAAAGCAATAAAGAAAGTAACCAACTGAGCGATGTGAATGGACCGTAGTATTTGCTGCCTTCTTTGACCTATCTTTAAGACCAACTTCAAGGATGAGAAGGGGAAGTGCTTCGACCAATTAATTTTGGGAGTGCATATCCATACCACTCCTAGATCGTTAGACATCCAATCTTCGCGTTAACATGATCCGCTTGAACGTGGTGCATTTATGTGCATTGCGAAATTCCTCTTGAATCATTCATCATCAGTGCAATACAACACACTGCAGTGCAGACATTACCCCAAAACAACAACAAGCATGGGTAAAAGTGTTTCAGTGGTTGATGGCTAATGTGTGAACACCGACATTCGGAATTCCCTTTTGCCACCTTCACTCACTTCTTTTAGCAGTCTCTCTCCTCTCCCCACTTCACCCATTTTCGCACTAATAAGTAAAATCGCCACTCCATTCCTCCCGTTCTGTGTGGTCAGGGTTGGGGAGGTGGTGGTGCAGACGAAGCAGATGCGAGCCAGTGACCTTCAGGCAATGCACCAATAACCGCTGCAACACCAAACCCACGACATTCTTCTGCATTTTGTGGGTGTATGTATGTGTGTGTGTGTGTGTGTGCGCCTGTCCGTGCATTTGTTCATGCGTGGCGGTGGAGCTTTTGTGTTGTCCTGGTTACTACCACTTCTGCTTTTGTCGCATTTCTTACACAAATCGACCCATCGAAACGTGAAACACTCCTCCACCGTCATTCCGATGTCATATGGGTCTTTTGTTCCTTGAAGCAGTGCCTTCTGTCATTCACTACTCATGGAGGCATATACATAGATGAAGATGGTTAATTGACACATGCTTCAACTTTGTCTGTTCCGTTGTCGACGGTGCATTATGGTTGGAACGTGAGAAACGAAGTTGGAAAGTTGATCTGGTATTGGCTAATTTTAGAAGTCCTTGAAATTTAGCCGGCTTCGGAACCTCACTTAGCTTGTAGCTACCAATTCCTTAAGGTTACCCAAACGGGCTCTTTTTGATCTCCTCTTCTGACTGGCGTTTTTAAGGTTGTGTAAACAAGACCATATGCTGGGGCATTTCTGGATCTGAGTTCTTGGACGAAATCTACCCAACTTCATTGCCACTAGGGTTTACGAGCATGTTCAGTAGTAGGACAGTAACTTTGTCTCCCTTCCGTGGGACAAACTGCAGACTTACTTTTTGTCTTAATTTCTTATAGTTCTTATAATGCTTTTTAAGTACCTTCGTTTGATGTGGTTTTTGTGGTGCTTTCACTTCATCATGAAGGTCACTGAGGTTGAGAGGATTAACTCGGTAGTCCTAAAGAACTATGCTCTCTTAGCACAAACTAAATGTACTGTTTGATTTATAGCGGCTCCCTCTCGATCTCCCTCCTCAAGTAAACAACCCTGCCATTTAGCTTTTGGATTTAATTTCTACCCTAAATTCGCTCAACTTTTGCGCCAATTTTTAACGAGCGAGACGAGGCAGGGTTAATGAGTCTTCTTTAGCCTCGAAACAGGTTCCACCCGAAACCAACTTTGTAACTTGTCCTTAAATCACAGTGGACCTATCCGACCCGCATTCCACACACCTATACTTTCACCCTCTACACTAACATTCATATTTGTTTCTGTGTGTGAGTATTGTCTGTGATAGCTAAGCGACTACGGATGATGTAATACGATGAATCACTTGGCAAAATTGTACCTATTGGAGGTTTTAGAGGCCTCCTTCTTCCTTTTTTTAAAGTTGTTGTATCTACCTAAGTGTTCCTGGCTTGGAGTGGTCAGACGCCATTCGCTAGGCTAAATTTCGGCGATTGAAAACAACTCAACCATAAAGGCTTTCCAGTCCTTAATTATGAAGTTTCCGTCTGGGTTGTCTCTATTCATCGTTTGAGGGAAAAACACAAGTTTCTTGTTTGAATTAAACAACGTGGGTTTCCTATGCAGTAACTTGTCAGGGAGGTGACGAATTTCAATCAAGAATTTGCATATGGTCTACGTATTCTGCCAATCAGAATGAAAGCAAATAGTCAGAGTTGACATTTAATTAATTTTTTTCAATGTCACCAGAGTTTGATGGGGTAATAATGCTGTCAACTGAGCCAGGGGTGACGAAGGTGCCTTGCAAATTTGAAAGAATTCAGTCAAGCAAGAGTGGGTAAAATTGCTTGTGATCAACGACTTCACTTGAGGCCATGATTATGAAAATGCGAGGTAGTAGTACATCTGCGACATGGGAGAAAGATCAGAGGTAAGACAAAGATGGATAGTGGCGATGAGGTGAAATCGGTTGTGTGGCGGAAGGCGTTGATAATGGCATGGACACAGCTGACATCGCGCCTCTTGGTTTGGGCCCGTTGACGAAGCCTAATAACTGGGTGGAGGGAACCCAAACCTCCCTCGGTCATAATGACGATGAAGCTCTTTTAACAGCTTGCTATGGTACAATGTTTCACTTTTCGCTAGCGGACATTTCGGTGAGTCCATTTTTATAAGAAATGCTACAAAAGCAGAAGTGGTAGTAACCAGGACAACACAAAAGCTCCACCGCCACGCATGAACAAATGCACGGACAGGCGCACACACACATACACACACCCACAAAATGCAGAAGAATGTCGTGGGTTTGGTGTTGCAGCGGTTATTGGTGCATTGCCTGAAGGTCACTGGCTCGCATCTGCTTCGTCTGCACCACCACCTCCCCAACCCTGACCACACAGAACGGGAGGAATGGAGTGGCGATTTTACTTATTAGTGCGAAAATGGGTGAAGTGGGGAGAGGAGAGAGACTGCTAAAAGAAGTGAGTGAAGGTGGCAAAAGGGAATTCCGAATGTCGGTGTTCACACATTAGCCATCAACCACTGAAACACTTTTACCCATGCTTGTTATTGTTTTGAGGTGATTTCTGCACCACAGTGTGGTGTACTGTACTGATATCTGTTGTTTCGTAGTTGTTCAACGATGAGGCTTAATTTGATGAACGATTTGAGGAAAATTTTGCTGTCATATCAAGTGGAAGTGGACGCTAGAGGCCTAACCATCTAGGCACCGTGTAGACGTGCATATAAGGTGGCGAATTAGTGGCCCACACCATCATTATTCACAGGTTACTGTGTCAAAGAAGGTAGCTCAACTGATTTGTCTCTCTGTGTCTTTTCTTTACCCTTTTCTCTTCCTCGCTTCTCCCAGATTGAATGGATAAGGTACCGATGTTTTTTTTGTGAATCGGATGTCTTATCTCTGTTTCGCTCGTGTCGATTTGTCTCATCTCAAAGAATACGACGTCTTGCTGGACGTCTGTCTGTGGGCTTGTGTGTGTGTGTGTCTGATTTTTTTATCAGGCGTCTTAGTTTTCATCGTGTATGCGTTCTTTGGATGGCTGAGCAAACAAAATAAAGAAATCTGAGATGACTGTCCACTGGTATCGTTGTTATACCCTTTTACTGGCAGCTTTGTGGTCACATCGTTTTAGTAATGACACATCCCTACATGCTTTCTTAGAAGTTCTGTCTATCACTTCTTTTATTGACTTGGGAGTTGTTCAGTGGTCATGTACAGGTGAAGAGAGCGCGGATTGTGACGTATTTACACCCCTGATGCAACCACACACACATCCACATGTTTACTATCACCCTCCGTCCACAATATCCGTCTCGGGTGAGTGGCCAAAAGGAGCCTGTCTGTTCCTTTCTCTTCGTTGTAATTGCAAGTTTTCTTTCACCTCTAGGTAAATGGCAACGTCCCCTATAGGCTGTCGCAAAGAAAAGACTCCATTCTGTGTCACACCTTTACGCTTTCTTTTAGTCATGATTTATTGCAACCTCGCTTCTCTGCCAGTAGTCGTCAAAGCACTTAACCTGACTTCCTTTTAGATTGGTTGAAATGATGTGGACTTGAAATTTGCCAAATAGCTTTTTCTTCGTTGGTGTGTTGTTCGACTCGCAAAGTGAAGGCACGAAACGGAGGTAGACGTTTTGACAGGGAGAGTTTGGCCCATGGGATGAAGATTGTAGCCTCTTTCCTCTAATATGGACCACATCTTGCAAATGAGGTTGTTTGGGTTGGTATCAACTGATGGCTCTCACGCGATGAACGTGAAGATGGAACAAATGGGCGAGATGTTCTTCGCCAATTTCTTGGAGTCACACTTGCCCCACCGCATGACAGTGCGATGTATGGCTGTGACACATTAGTATATTTAGAGGCAACCTAGTTGTGTGAACAATCAGTGAGGTCAAACGATGATACGAAAGGTGAAGGAGACCAGATTTTACCTCCCCATTTCTGGCTACCCTTTCTCCCCCTCTCTAACAAGGTGTGGTTTGACGTGTATAATGGAAAAGTGGAGAGGCAGAGTAAAAGTCACGTGTTCACTGGCAGTTGAATGTGTGGAAGATTCTAAGGGCATTTCAGGCGTAGTATTATTTGATTTGCCGGGTAGGATTGTCATGTGACAGGGTCGGATGTAGCCGGTTACTCATCCTCTTCCCTTATTTTTTCTTTCGTAAGCAAAAAAATGTCGAGGTCTTTTGACAGAGACTTTGCATTTTCTTCAATAGCATGATTCTTCCTGATCATGTTTTGAAGTAAAAGAGTTTTTTATATTGATTTCGTGTCAAAGCTCTTCCATGCTGTTCCGTGGGGTTGGGGTACTAATGCTTCCTAACTATCGGTATCGGGTTGTTAAGGTGTCTTCTCAATAGCAAATATTTTTTGGAAATTGCTTTTGAAGTGGGTTCAACTTTTTGTGCTTTCGTATGGATGAGTTTATTCCAGATTTTTCCTATTTTCTCTAATTTCCATGTCTCGGCCGCTAATATTTAATAAGTAGTTTCCCACTTTTTCGAATCCCACTAGTTGACTATATTTCTTGGAGGATGATTTAAAATAAGTGGTATTAGTCCGCAAAAGAACTGGAAGACCAGATCCGTAGATGGTTTGGCAGTTGCGTAAATCATTGGAAACATGGCGAAATTATCTTCGAAGTGTCAACCTCTTTTCCTCCATCTCTTCCCTTGTCCTGCTTTTAGCTTTGCCCTTTTTGCCATCCAAGCCCACCTCTGTACCGCAAAGGACATCGCATCGTTTGTGCCATCAATGGTGTTCGTCTTGCGACGCCTCGATGCCATGCCGTGGATTGTAATGACGATATTTCTTAACAAGAGCATACATTCAAAAGACATACGAGTAGAAAACATTGATGAAGCTTATGCTTCTCTTTTAGACCCCTGATGGTTCTGGTCCAGCGACTAACCCTGTTAGCAGCAAACCTCGTTGATGGTCATGAAATTATCGCCGCATCAAAGAAAAAAGATGTCGATAAAGAAGGCCCCCTCTACTCCAACGGTCATATTCCAAAAGGTTCAATCACCTCAAAGTTGACGCCCATTCAAAAGGAGTATGCTGTATTGTAAGTCAGTTTCGTCTTTTCGGCGACTTGAAATGCTAACTTGGGTGATTAGTAAATCAATTTTCCTGGACTCCTTTCAACACTGGCGCCTAGATTTGAGCTTTCTTGAGGCTTTCCGCGCATGGGTATACCAGTGAAAAGTTGCTCCTTCAACCCATTAGAAGGGGTAATGATTGAGCTCTTGGATGCTGGGTTAAAATTGCTTCAATTTGTTCCGGCAAAACTTGAAGCAGGCCTTTCATTCTTTTGGATGTGTTGCCCTCATTAATATAATTTGAATGCACTTCATCCCGCCTTGTGACTAGCTTTGGTGAGTCGCCATGGCTTTCGGGGCGTGTTTCTTTTCTATCCACAAGGAGTCATTGAGTGTATTTCAGCATTTCTGGATTGCAGCTTCAGCTATTTGTGCATGATACCCAGAGTTCGCTTCATTGCGTCTGCTTCTGCATTGTAGAATCTCATCATCTCTTTTAGAAGACATCTTGAATAACGCTTTGTTATTTTTAAATAGCTCCCGAATTGGCGGTTGCTTTTTGTCATCATCTGTAGCATTTCACTCAGTTGGACTTGCAACATTATCTTTTTTTATCCCTGACTTTTCTCTACCAAATGTTTATTAATGTAATTGTTTAATGCTGGCGCCATGGAAGGGAGCTTAGATGTACATTACACAAGGTGAAGGATGCTGACGAATAAAGGTAAAGTAAGGCTTTTTTCCTGCCATTCCATCATAAGTCCTGTGGTATGAGGCCAAGTGCCGCCGTCTTCTCTACTTTATCTAATCCTGGCAGTTTCTGAAGTAGATTTTTTCCATTGAATAGGCTTAAATCGCTACTCGTCAGATCCACTTGATGATCTATGCTTGAGGGTGCAATAAAGGCCGTCGTATGGATGTCTGCATGCAAAAAATCACGTGTTCTATACAAGACTTTAGGCACAGGAACTTCCTTGATCACATGATGCTCTTTATTGTTTCCTCTCTTGCTCGTATTCAACTAACCTGTAACTCTTTTTATTTTCGTGAATCACCCCCAAAATGGTTTGTTTCTTGACTCCTTACGGTCGCTACTGCAGCCATCTGGATGTCCGCATCGCTTCGCCCATGGCGGCACTTTGCACATTTCCCCGCTGAAGCGAAGTTGTGGTCCCGGCACACGCACATTCCTTAAAGCAGTTGGTTTGCCATGCAGAAATAGTCACATAAGATCCTTAAAAACCCTACTAATTACTGTTTCGCACCTTCCCTCCCCCACTGTGTTAACGCGTTTTGGTGAGGATGATTTCTACGTATTCCTGGTACACATCGAACGGTTTCTGCCACGTTACCTGTACTTGTCATGATTCGACCCTTATCCAGGTGTCTTGTTTTTTGGTAGGTCTAGTGGGAGTTCTCTCTTCCTTTCATACCCATTGAGTGGACCTGCTAAGAGGTGGCAATCTCCACCTTTCGCCCACTCGCATCCCAAAGCATCAGTGAAATTGACGTCCAGCCAAAAATACGCCTTAACCTCTCTGCGCTGGAAACAGACCTCCTCCTGTCACATAGTGTTCTCCTTCATTAAGAAAAATGGTCGTGGGCTAAATCTCCAGCTAAACGAATGAATTTTGTTGTGAGGGGTGGAAAGGTGGATCAGGAAAAGACGAACCCGGTTATGTCTCCTTGTGATTATTTCAATGAGTTGGAAGAATTTGCACCTCCCCCTACCTGAATGCAGAACTTTCAGCTCATGGTTATAATGGGTGGCTAGCGATCTGGATGGCTCAGAATGCTGTTTTTTTTTTCCTGAATGCTCCACTCCATGGATTGGAGTGCACTTAAATTCTTAAGGCATTCTGTGGTCATATTGGCTTTGGCTCCTCCAGTAGTATCTCGCTGGAGGAATGTGCCCTGATTGTTCGGAAGGAAATTAACCGACTTGTTCGGAGGACCTGTCTTCGCAAGAAATATTGCCTATCATCTGAATTCGTTGTTTTATTCCCTTGCCGCAGCCTTTGTAACTTCCTTTTATTCTCCGGAGGTTTGATGAATTATTTGGATGGACTTCCATTGGTATTTCATTTAAGCCTTTCCCTTCATGCGGTTTCCTCGTGATCGTCCCTTTGTTGTTGGTGATGATTTTATCAGCGAGCCGAAAGGCGGTATCTTTTGATTCCTAAACAATTTGAACGATTTTCGATTTGGATTTCGTGTATTTGTTTTATCATAGTTCACCATCTAGTGGATATAAGGCATTTCACTTCTCCTGCTAGCTCCATGGATGACAGTTCAGCAAAATAAATCTTGCTTATGCAACGAACAAAAACCTGTCGCCCGTAAATCGCTTCGGTCACACACAGTGGCCAGGTCAAACGGATAACCGGTCACACCGATAAACAGGCCACCTTTCGCTTTACTCTCAAGCGCTTCGGTGGAAAGTTGGGGAGTCTACCACACGGCATTTTTCTCCCTAAAAAAATGGGAGAGTCAGCTTTACTCTTGCTTCATTGGTTAGTTAGAAGACGATGATCTCAATTGAGGCAACGCCTTTTGCTTTTGGAAAAAAATGTATGTGGTTGAAGACTGCTCCCTTGAATGTCGTGTCGAGATCTTGGAGAGCATTTTGTTGTCATCCCTTCCTTTATAACTAACTGGATTAGCAGGAATTATGCTGGCGTCCTGGAGGTGGCTTGCTGTAGGTCTCGAATCCTCGTAGTCACTTCCTCCCAATGAAAGGCACTGTTTAATTAAATTTCGTGGACGCCTAGGTCTGATTTTCTCAGGGCTTTAATCCACCTCGAATTGACTCGCCGGGGTGTTCCTTTTTTGAGGTCAACCGAAAGCCCACCCCGACTGTGGAGTGGGTGAACAAATAAATAATTCATCGAGAGACGAGCTCTGGGAGGCTAGTTATATCACCTTTTTTGTCGTTAAGCCGTGAAGGATTTAATGTTTCTTTTATTTTCTACTCTTCCAAAAAGAAGTACACCGACTGGCTGGGAAATAAAATTTGATGGTAGTCTGGAGTTCATGCCTCCATTATCTCACCAATTTGGACCACCTTTCCACTGCTATCATTCAACTTTCTTGGTTGGATTTCAGCTTGATTGGCTTTTTACTTGTGAGATCGTTTGATTCAGGATCTGAAGCGTAGTCCTTTTAGCCTAGACACACGACGAGAAGGGAATAGGTGGGATTGGGACAGCACTGTGATTCGACGTAGGGAAACGCGTCTATTCCATGTGCTGTGGATCTGGTGAGCGGAGTAGCGAGCGGCCTTCAAGATGATTTGAAGGTGGAGGTTATGAAGGCATAGTTAAATCAACGATCTTCTTTTCATTGGCTGGGATTTCGTCAAAGTAGTTGAAGATATCTCCCCTTAAAGGGTCATTCTCAACCACCAATTGTGAATTCAGCTTCGAATTCGACTGTCTATCCGATCGTTTAACAGTTCTGTGAGAGACTCTTCAGCACGTCATAGGGTAACAGATCAATAACCTCTGAATTCGGACTGGAAGTCATTGGTTTTTGTAGCCTAGAAGGGATCCCATAACCTTTTACATCTTCATTCGCCCTCCTGCCAGTTACTTGTCCATGTTAGAAGGGAATTGTAGCAGTGTAAGTTTCGGAACAAGTTTTACTAATGCTGGATAAGAGTGCGCCCATCCCTTTCTTAACAACTTGGAAGGAAACTTTTGCAGATTTTCTTGAAGGTATTGTATTTTAACTGTATGCTACATCCTTTGAAATGGTTTTTTACTACCTTCTACACAATGCACCAAATTGTTTTTTTATCAACCGTTGTCATGACAGCAATGTCCAAAGAGGGGCCTTCCTCTAGTGGCTCTATAAATCCCACTGATAGTGGTGGTTCCAGACCCCCCCCCCTTAGGGCGCCTAATTATTGCCATTAGGCCTCCACTTCAACTTCTTATAGCCTTTTTCAACCTTAAAGACCTTCAGTAAGTGTTAGTTCGACTTCCTCACCGCTTCTACCGATTCAATTGGCTGCGGTACCGACTAGGTGAAACCCATTTGAGCTTCAGGGTTTGCCCACTTCCCTACACCAGCCTCTCAACTATCACAATTTCAGACGCACTATTACTATGCATCCAACACTGCTATTGGTTGGACGTAACCTCGATCTTTTAAGGAAAGTATTGCCATTTAATACATCTCAGTCCCATAATAATTCCATTCAGTCAGAGGGATGGGCCGAGACCTTCTATTCCATCGACGTTGCAGACGTCACGGGTACCTCTTTGCCATCAATAGTGCTTTGCCTCCTTACAGTACAGTAGTCCAGATTCATTTCATCCTTCCTCCCAGTCAGTAGGTCAGTAACTGTTCCATTTTACTGCATGACAGCTCTTGGCTATCTCTCATTCTTGCTCTTCTGGGATTTTTTGGCTGGATAGTGACGAGGAATTAGACCCCTATGTCCTGGTCACTAAATGCCCTCATGTTTGACCTATGACATCTCAGGAGTCTGTTTGAATTGCACCGCTTTTGTGCATTTCTTGATGAATTTTCCCCCTTTAATTCCACTACATGCTTGGCGGTTGGATTCAAACGGACGCCATGGAGCTGCTGCTTCTATAACCCCTTATTAGTCTCTAATTCTAATGTGTACTACCAGAGTCACTCATATGTGACGTGCTCCTCTTCACCTCATGACGACTAGTTTCACCAAACCATGCCGTAAATTGAATCACCTGAGCCGAAAACGGTCTTGTAAATGTAGCATTCATGATTTGGGAATCATCACGTGTTTGAGTGAAGGTCAATTTTGTCAAAAGTTTAATTGCAGGTAGTGTGTTATGTCAAAGCACTAAAACATGAAACATTGGCAGATAATGTGTCAATTTTGGTTGAAACGATCTTTGTTCAACTTTTGCCCTTCTTATTGGAGTGGTTTTGTGCCAATATTTGCTGTTGACCTCTGACCGCTCTTAATTTGCTTGTGACAGACCTTCTGGCATTTGACAGCCGCAGAAATGCTGATTTTAACAGTGTAATCTGTTAAATTTGATGATACGCCTTTATCCTGTGCTTACTGATGAGGTAATCGCATCTTCTGGGGCAGAATTGACCCTTTAACTTGGGTCTTTCTTCCCATTAACAGGCAAATGCCAACGCCGGTGGAATTCTTCTCCTATTGCATCAACTTTCAGACAGTACTGGCTGGTCCACCGTTGGCTTTCAAGGACTACAGGGTCTACATTGAGGGCACAGAAGCGGATGATAAACACCTCACCACCAAACAACGCGCCGAGTTTGTAGGTCTTTTCACTTACCGAAGAGGACCGTTGAAAGCTAATTTTCTGCTAAAAAAAAACAACTTAATTCACGATGAATTGAACACGGACTTAAAAAAATAGACATTGCCAAGAAAGGATCAATGGTTTTCCCCAAATTGGGCACTATTTTTTTTTGGAGAGGCTCCCTATTGGGCACAAAATTTCGCTTGTTGGGGTGTCGCGCTCGCTGCACGACTGTGAAGCATCTAGTGAAGTGGCGATGCTGCCATATTGCTGCTGTTTCGCCCTTTTATCGAAAAAAAGAAAAAAGTTTTGTGACAACGCTGCATTCTCGTGACAAGGAGGAGCACTTTTATCTTGTGTATTTCGTGCTTTTTTGTTTCCTCTAACTGCCCCACTGGGGCGGTGTTTTGATGTCCATCAAATTGGCTACTTCGGCAATTTATGAGGAGCAAAATTTTGTCTTCCAACTGTTTTCCTCTTCCTCCCCCTCCTCCTCCTTTTTTTTTGGTTATCTTGTCAGTTAAAACTTGCTCTTGTCGTTCATGCTTGACATTCTATCCTGCGAAAAAAAAATTTTTTTTTGAATTAATGGCAGTGGGAGGGAGGAGATTCTCTCTCCCCCTACCTGGCCCCTTGCGGTGGGCTATTTCCACGCCTTTTCTCATGAATAGCACACAAATGCCCGAAATTGGGTGCATTAGCCAGACCCACGGTAAATCGCACCGAAACTAACCTAGGGAAGGTGTCATCCGTCTCTAGAGGACTTTGATCGGTGCATCACCACACCTTGTGGAATGGAGTTTCCACCTTCGTGTACTCCGTACCTCATTCAGCTTCCTAACCGGATAGTGAGGAGATAAGGAATTCAGAGCAGAAGCCTTTGTTGACTGATGTGGGATACGAGGTGAGGATGTACAATCCTGACGGCTGGTTGGCTGGTGGAGCGTGCTGAAGGCCGAGTCCAATTTGGTTGTTTCAGCTGCCTATAACTGTAGTAACGAATTGACCTTGACCTTTGAGGAGTCTATTAGTGCACTTAGAGTGCGTCCCATAACAATAGGACGCTTCTCTGGAATATTTGACACTTCCAGAGTGGTAGGGAACCCTGGTATCATAAGTTGCGACGCACAACGCTAGGAAGGAAGTGATGGACTGATTTGGAAAGAGGAGATGCATCCTCCCTGGAAGAAAAAAGGGGATTAAAGAGGGGGCTTCCTCTTCTTAATGTCAGTGAAGGGGTGCTCGCCGTGGGTAATTAGCTTTGGAGGGGTAAAATGTGCTAATCAGAAGATCTACCGAAATTTTTTCTGCGTCAATTCAAATAAAAGCGTATGTCAGAGCTTGGATCCGGTCGAGTAATGGCGCAGTAGACTGCGGTACTTCAACGCAAGGCTATTTTATGCAATGCAGTCAACATCTTCGTCGTCGTTGACACAAGACATCAATGAGCTGGTAGGGCCCACCGCTTTATCCACCAGCGGTGTTATAGTCCTCGAAATCATGTAAATCCTGACTCAACCTTGCCACATTTCAGCACTGTGTTCCACTGAGAGGGGAGTGGAGGTCTTAATTCCTGTGAATAGTCCACCACATAGTAGCCCCCTGCTGAAATATCCTCTTTTTGAGGGAAAAGATCCGCTTTTGTGTTGGAAATTGTTTCATTTGCGAAGCGACCTCGCTCAATGTGTGCTTGCCTGACTTGGTGGTTTTCTGTTCGAGTGGATTGTCCGGTAACTTCTTTGTGGTGCTTGCAATCCCTCAAGAATCGCATATACCTTTGCCTTGAATCTATCGCTCTCACTCCTGCCTTGTGGGGAGATGAATGCCTTCAGGAAGCTTTCTTATTTTTGAAAACTTCTTTTGTGGCTTAGTCTTCTAGAGGATTTGGAGTTTTTTCTCGGAAGTTCATTAGGCGTGAGGGGTCATTAATGGACGAATTATTGGGTCACTAGATGAACTAGCAGGTAGGGTCTGTGTTATCATTCCGTTGCATTTTTTTTGGTCGACTTTGGAGACCCACTTAGCGAGTGGATGCATTTTTGAATTCCGCAACTACCAACGCACTCCTTCCAGTTGGGAGGACCGGCAGACCACCCACCCCTCGATTCATTCAAACCCATCCAACGGGTGAGCGAACTCCTTTGCCTTGTGGATGCAGTGCTCACCACCAGAGGCTGAAGTCAGACGGCCTTATGAATGTACTGGCTTATCCAAACCTTTTTTTTTGTTCACTGAACTGGTCTTCCAACCAATCTTGTTAATGTATGCGTGAATGCGAAGTTGTGTTTTGAAATCACCCACACGACATCGAAAAATCAACCAGACGCCGTATGATACTACTGATAGCCATGTCCTGAATTCAGTAGTGGGTTTTGAGTGGTGAGCAGGCAATTCAAACCGTCTAGTGTCAAGTCACTTTTTTCGTCTTTCACAAAATCAGTCCAACTCATTTGGCCGAAATGGATTGACCAGAAAACAGATGCTAATCTAACTGTGGACAAAGAGTTAGGTAACCTGTGACTACGAGTTGTGAAGAGTTCGCTTTGCTTACAATTCTCTTCGTTCTACCTCCCTTCCTCCTCCGCCAAATCGGGTTAGCTCTCGGTGAAAGTTAGACGCCTCTTGTAAATAGAGTAGGCGGTAGGAAAATTCTTGCGGTTGATTATGCAACCTCCTTAAAACGCGAAATCCCCTTTTATTTCTGCAGTGCATCAGACTTGCCTTCCCTTCCTGTGCGATCGCATAGGGTAGAGCAGCTGAAAAGGAGGAAAGAATTGGGAGCCGTTGGTGCATCAATCAGAGAGGGGGTTTTTCACACGCGAAATGAAATATTTCAGGCGTCGCCGTCTGAAGAGCTCGAAGGCCAACCGCCTGAAGGGTCTTTCTTCTCCCCATGAAACCAAGTAGACCCCCTGTCAAACACACTTAATTGTCAAAACGGTGCTTTCAGTTTGTCCCAAAGTGGGAATGTTTAGAGAATTTTATCTAACGTTCATTGAACCCGTTTCTCTTCCCTATAAATCTCCTTTCCCATCCAAAATGCATAATTTTCCCAGAAAGACTAGGACAAATTGTTTTTTAAACGGCATTTGAAGGCTCAACAGTCCAGGTAGATTTATGCGCCCAAAAGCCTCTTCTGAACGCATTTCACTTGATACTAACATACCTCAAAGCGGGGAAGCCACTTCCAAGATTCTTTCGATGTGTATTTTCTTGCATTAAAACCAACAGCCTTAATGGTAGTTGGTAAAAACAACCTGTAAGTGTCTGCCTTGTCAATAAGTTCCTCCCTTTCCGCAGTTCCCTCCATGTTTAAATCAAAGGCTAGCGTTGGTGAACTAAGCCCTCCTTCTGATAAAATCCTTCGGTGAAGAGTTTCAATTCGTTCCTCTTTCACCGATCCAGGCGACATTCAACAGTCACTGTGGTCTGAATCCGGTAATACCTCTCTTCGTACACCATGCTTGTGGTTTTTTCTGCCATCTCGATTGTTCTTTGCTTTGCAGATCAAGAATCGTGACACCCTCCTTCAGCCCATGGTAAGTCCTGTCGATTGAGGCGCTTCTCTATTACACACCTCCTCATGACTTTAGAATGAAATCCTGAAGTACTTCCTACAAGCCGTGACGTTTCTCATAGTCTACCTCTGCATCTGCCAATTTTTCCGACCATCCTTCTATCTGAGTAGGTCTTTTGGATTTCTTTTTCTTACCCCCTCTAGGTGAGGCGTTTGGGAGGTTTGAATTCTTTCACAAATGCTTCTACCTCATGTTCACGGGTTTCACTATGCGTCAGCACTACTACTTCGCGTGGTCTGTTTGTAAGCCGATAAACTAGTGCCTACTGTTGTTAGCATAAGTAGTTTGCTTTTCTCAAGGCAAATTTGTACCCCTTTTAAATCAGGTGCACTCAGTTGCCTGGCGGCTGGTCTTGGCTTCCGTGGCTTTGACAAGCATGGAAAACCGGACTATTCGTTGGTAAAAAGCTTCAATTTCATGGAGGCGGAGGTGAGCGCTCCTCGTGGTAAGCACTTAATGGAGTAACCGATGCTAACCGGTACGATAATAACTTTTACCTGGTTTTAGTTCCCACGGAGTGTGAAGGAGCTGACGGATAATTGGAACTTGCAGACGTTGAGATGGCTACGGATCACCGTATTTGATCGAACGCCAAAGAATATTGCAGTGTTTGCGGTGTTTTTCGTTTCCGTTCTGTGGCATGGGTTCTATCCCGGATACTACCTCTTCTTTGTGTCGATGGCTTGGTTTTCAGTGGTAAGATTGCAGTTATATGTATTTGAGCGAGGGAATCTTCTTTAGATGGGACTTCAATCATCTTAATTAGTGTAAATCGGAGTCGAAGAACCAAGAGTAGACCTTTAGGCTGAATTACTACCATCTCTCGGTGGTGATTGGATGAATATTTGATGCTACTCTCAATTTATCAGCAGCACTCACCTTAGAGTGGTCTTCCCACATTCAAGATTGGTCGGATGGTTAGGAAGCGCCTACGCCCCCGTATTCTCGAGTGGCTACCCGATACTAAGTGGGTTTGGACTCCCGAGGGTCAACGTGAGGGCACATCACGCGCCTATGACCTTATTACCCGTGTGGTGACTTACTTTCTGGTCAATTACACGGCTCTCGCCTTTGTCATCCTCTCGTTTCGCGAAAGTATCATTGCATGGTCGTAAGTCTGTTTCCTCCGCTAGCTAAAAACCAACATGAGCTTACTTTATCACCTCATTTTGTGCACAAGTACTCCAATTCCTCATTTTTAGTAATCTCTGCGCCTACCCGTTTTTTTTTCCAAATTGCTTTTGTGGCACACACATTCTATTCTGTCTGATTTGTTGCTGCCTCTATGGGCATAGGGCGTTCACAATAACCCTTCTTTGTCTTCCAACCCGTTTTACTACTGTTTGGCTTTCCATTTCTTTTCTGCTGATCAAGCTCGAATCGCACTAATTTACTTCTTTATCTTCCACTTTAGGCGTTTTAACTATGCAGGTCATCTTCTTTGCCTGGTAACTCAGCTACTGATACTTATTTTGCTGCCATCCTCAAAGTCGTCCCCATTACCGTCGGCATCAAAGACCAAAAAAGTGCTGTGAACTTCAACCATCCGATCCGTCAGCTCCAGTACAACCATATATATATCATCGGTGACAGTGATACATATCTCAATTAAACTCACTCCTTCTCTCGTTCGTTTGTTTTTTTCACGCAGTCTCCTCTCCTTGCGTGTGTGTGTGTATGCCCTGGGGTGGGTTTTGGTATTGTTGGCTGTTCCTCTTTGTCTGCTAACAGTTTGCCATTTGCGAATTGTTGTTATGAAAACCTTGTTTTCTTGTTTGTTTTGTGCTTCTTGCTCATTAGCTATGCCGCACCTACTTATTCCCCTTTCCAGTATTACATCGTCACGTCAGTTTCTTAACGTGCAACACATTGGTAGAATCTGCCCTCACGAGTTAGCCGAGGATACACGTCTAGTACACCAGAGCTCTAGGGTGACGCCTGCAGCGTATGGAGGAATGTCATTCATTAAGGGATGGTGGCAGTGAAGCCGGTGAATTGCCCCTCCGATTGGTACATTTCACTTGACAACACCATCCTTAAGGAGGATTATGAGTAATCTCTCACGGCTGTTGCAGCAACTTGACAACTATGAGTGAATGGATCTCCAAATGAACACCATATTCAACACCTCGAGGTGGAACAGGCATCCATAATCAATCGAAAGCAGTTTACTCCATTCTTTGAAACTACTGTCAAAGGGCTGGTCGTGTTGGTGGCTGATTGAATGGCAGTAGCACTGCAGTGCGTGTAGCCCTGTAGGGGCCAACATTTGAAGTGGAAGCGAGCATGACTACGCCGTCTAGTAACTATCCAATGAACCCTCAAATCCACTTCGGCATTTCACTGTGTGGAGTTTGTTGAAGGAGGGAGTTGACGCATCCTCTCCACCAGATGGTAAATTGGAGGTGCAATTAGTCGGTGTAAGGGATGGATAAAGGGATTGCTTGAAAGGTTTTTATTTGAGAACGTCACTTGATTGCACCCTTCTGCTATCCCTGCACTCCGACTGGCGTGTGTCACGAGACAAACACTGTGGCTTTTCACGATCAAATTGACACACCCAGCTGTCGTCGTTGCACAGGCATACAAAGGTAATGAAGTAAGTGGACTGTTTTTCCTAGCATCACACCCTCTTTATTGGTGGCAAAAGCCTTTAACTGGGAATGTAGAGAATGGATATCTCTGGAACTGTATTTTGTTTCTTGGAGCGCCATAATCAATGTGGAACACATGGACCAAAGTGTGACGTGGAGCAACGTGGATGTTTTTGTTGTTCGTCTGCATCGGAAGGAGGAGAAACTTTGGCTGGTGTGTTAGGAACAGAACTGACGGAGGTGGTGTGCTCATGTGGCGCTTTTGCTCGACTGGGAGAAGCAAGGCGATCTATCGGTGTTGTCAGATCTTGTGCCCAGCTACTAACAGACTGCTTTACATGACAGTCGATGCGAGCATGGTAGGACTCCCTCAGCTATTCAATTTCGCCATCCATGGCTTGTAATCTTACAGAAAAAAAGATTCGAGGTCAACCGTGAAGGTTAAAACATCATGGAAATTGTGTGAGTCCATCAGGTCTTGCCGTTACGCGCCTCATCAGCTGGAATTGCTGCCAACACAATGCGGTCTGACAGCTTCAAGTGTTACTCTTGTGTGCACTCACACAGATGCCGAGCTCACACCCATTTTCTGCCCTTTCATCTCAAGAGGCATAACAGCGCCTGCCCAAGCGGGAGAGGAGTGTTGATGAGTTTGCGTCAGTCACGTTTGAAGTGGTGTTTTGATGACAATTGAGTTAAGATAACCGTAGATCATGTGACAAATAATTTGTTGCTCGAGTTCGTGATTTGGGGTGTTAGAGCATTCCCGCATTCAAAAAACCTATTGAAATGTAGAGCCTTGTGTAGTGCTTTTGAAGGGGGTGCATAAACGTCCATTTATCCACACAGCATTCATCCATTCCCCTATCCACCTATCAATTCATCCAGTTATCAATGAAACCTATGCGTTACTTCGGTGCTTTTTTATGCACAGAACCTCATTCTAGTTAGGTTGGACCTAAATTAGAGTTTTACATTAGTCGTACACATTGACAACTCACTTCTCTTATTCATCGTCGACTCGGATTTCCTCCTTTTTGCAAATAAAGTAGGCCCAGATTGCCTTGCGATCGTCTCTACAGGATACGAATTAGTGATAGCGTTGGTTGCTTTTAAACTATCCCCTCCTCAATGGCCAAATGTCAAAGTATCCCCGTTAACTAGTTAGTGGGTGCAAGGCTAGTAGTTGCATCGTTTCTTTTTTACCAATTTACTTTATTCGCTAAAATTAAGTAATTTGCAGGGAAGTTAAGAAACCAGCGAACACTCAGCTATTATATCATACACCCTGAAGCTCTCCAAGTGGATACCAAAGAGCTCAAGATGCCGATAGCCAATTAGCGCACGATCGTGTGACCTTTGAAAGGTCCGCGTGCTGCTTAACCAATGAGTGTTGTGACAATGTTGAAGTGATGCCTGCAGAGGGAACCAATCAAACTACTGCGTTGAGACCTATGCAGTGGGGAGCAACCGTGATTGGCTGTTACCTTCGCTACAGGTGGATAAAAACCCTTGCATTTTCAGCCACACTTAGAAAGTTGTGGAGAATCTTGTATGCGGGCAGCCAAGATGAACAATTTCAAACGCTTGGTAAGTATCAGTTATTTGTCAGATTTGTTAATTTTTTTCTCAATTTTGCATTTATATTGTTTTTTTTTAGGCGATGAAGAGTTATTGTTCCATTTCTAACTGTAAAACATTTTGTTAATCGCAGAGGAACACTTTTTATTCCTAAATTCCAATTTCCTTTTATGCTAATGAACCACATTTTCGGAATTTTTTTAGTTCCCTAAGTAAACTGACAAGTCAGCTTTATGCTGATCGTTTGCTCATGCCCTCACCTCAAGGAAAGGCCAATCAATCGGTTGAGTGGTTCCCCTAATCGCATTCCGTTGATCCATTTGTGTTAATTGACATCTTTACAACTCCGCTTTCTCTGTTCTCATTCACCTTAATGGGGAAAGTGGAGCTTGCAATATATACTCGCGAAAAGTTGAGAAAACTTGGCAAATGTTGCAGTGAGGTACAGGCTGGTGCAATCTCACCAACAGCCATCTCCGTCAGACCTTCTTGGCACACGGTCTTGTGATTACTTGATGCTGGTGCCAAAGCAAAGGTGATAATCGCCTGGAGAGTGGATAGGTCGAGAGCGAAGTCAAGGAATGCTTGATGTCTCCCTGTCTTCCCTGTCCCAAAGTGTATAATGAGGTCTTTTCAGTAGTGAGATGTACATTAGTGTGCTGCCTTGTAAAAGCACAACCATCCCCCCACTGACTGGTTCCAACCTCGTTTTGTTCATCTCTTTATCTCACTCTTTGCCTCTTCCTCCACAACGCAGTGGCCACTTGTCTTGCGCTTCATTAAAGCCACAGAAATTGCCTCATCAGCGTACAGCCAGCTGTCCCACTTCCTACACTTTCTCATGTCAACATGTTCACATTGCTTATCAATTGTGTTTCCATGCCTGGCTGATGCTGACCAATACACGAATTGGTGATTAGCCCAGATTTTTCACTTTTTGCATTGCCGTTTGGTGTAATTTGGAAGCTCATAGGCCCGCATCTTCTCGAGTTTCCTCGGACCTGTACAAGGTCCGCAGCACCTGAGAATCGACGCGGCAAGAGCAAGCCAAGTGGCGACAATGCATCCTCAATTTCGTGTATTGCTCACAATCGCAGCTCCCACCCTGGTGGTCCTATTCCCCCATGGTGATAGCACGGCATGGGTGTAAGTCTTACCGTCTAACGTGAATTGGTTTCAGCACCTCATTTAACATCCGAGTGCTCCCATCCCCCAATTCTAATGGTGCTTTCACCTATCCAAGTATTTTCTTCGCATCGCTTTCACTGTGCCTGCATAGCGCTCTAGTTGGTTGTCTCGCCTATTGCGTCTTCCCACATGGTTGTAAGGGTGTCTCATAGCAACCCTTTTTCACCCCATACACTGTCCCAATAATGTCCGCTTTCCTAATTCTCTTCTTCTCTGCCGACTAAACTTAAATCGAGCAGTGTATTAGAAGCGCCTCCACAAACCTGCCCTCACACTATGTCCGTCTTCCGTTTTGTGCCAGGTGCATTGCCTGATTTGGCTCTGCATCGCTGCTGGTTCGGTTCCGCTTACCTTCCTACCCAATTTGCTTAGGATGTAACGCGTTCGCCTAATTTGGACTGTAATGGTAGTACTTAGCCCCTTTTCTCCACTCTTGTTTCCTTGTAGGGCATTTTTCGGTGGAAGTGCTCTTGTTTGTGCAGCTATTCGACTGTTGATCTTCCTTTTGATAAGGATCGCAGTACAACCCATTCGATAAAGTGCCTTTAAGTCTTACTGTTCTTGTGTATCTGCTCCTCTTCCCTGTCTGTTAACCGTTTGCTAGTTGTGTGACATTGCGCTTAAGACCTGGATGGGTTTGTGATTTTCCCCCAGTGATTGGCTGTTTATTAATCTGGCTCCCAAGTACCGATTCACTCTGAAGAAGCTCGTGGACGCTGATGAGGCCTTGAGCTCTCCAAAGCATTAAAAACTTCTTCATGTACGCTATCTCATTGAGGCGATAGCGCGACACGGTGGGTAGGGAGATGGGTGGACGAAGAGCTGCTTTGGAAGTTGAGGTGGGGAGCGTACGCTCTCAACCTCAATGTGGTACTCCGGAGCCTCTCCACTCTCACAAAACGAATGAATTACTTTGATGAACAACTTGGCACCTGGTCTTGTGATTACCAGACGCTGGTGCCAAAGCAAAGGTGATAATCACCCAGATCCTCCATAACTCACCTGGAGAGTGAGTGGGTGGGTGGGTG